>CABHPH010000154.1:0-55980 GCA_902168325.1 Peromyscus nudipes
CACTTAGTCTGTCAAGGGCCCCAACTGTGAGTCAGAATAGATAGGAACGATAACAATGAGAGGAATTTTGACGAGATAAAGTACCAGATAGGCAAGGTGAGTTAGGGTCACCCAGAAATAGGCGGAGCCAGACTAATCCACCACTGGATTTACAGAAACAAAAACCCAGGGGAAGAAGTGCATTCCCTCAGCCCTCTGTGTGCATCAGACATTTTCATTCACAAGGACAAACAAATCCCGTTGCTCAATAAATATGTACTGGTGTTCCGCAAACACCAGACAGCTGCTAAGTAGAGATAAGGAAGACTATGCCTTCCCTGCCGTTAGCATAATAGCTGTTTCTGGAGAGGGGTATGCCTAACGCAGTCATGGGAATGAGTGGCCCCTGAGGGGTAGTCAAAATTTGGATTTGTTTGTGTGATTTAACATCAACTTTATAGTTAGGTAGTGCTAGCTTCAGATGTTTAGAAATCAGCTCCGTGCTCTAGTTTCCGGAGGCTGGCAAACTCCAAGCCATGAACATTAATCCATTGAACTTCACAGAATAATTTACAAAACGTCCCATGGGGGAATGTTCTCAGAAGGTCCCTTACCCTATCCAGGAATTGATGGACTTGTGATGGGGCTTCCAGCTTCTCATCAGCTGCCACGTCACAGTAGGCAGTGGCGTGAGATGAGCCACCCACAGGGGGCAGTTCTAGGGCTGCAGCAGCCTTCAGAGAAAAGTCTGGAAAATGGGTTTGAAACTTAGAATGCTTGTATTTAAACTCAAGGGTAAAAAGATAAACTCTTGTTGCATGTCATGTAGCTATTTCGTGAGTACAATGTCATGGGTTTTAATATTGATATTCCATACTTCACATAACCTCTCAAATGATCTTTCATTGGAAACACCTCAAATTTAGAATGCTATCTTTGAGCCAGAAACTCTTGAAGCTGAGTGCTAGTCTAAGCAGGGAGTCTAAGGCTATCCCAACTGCAGCTGAGGATGTCTGCAGGTAATTTTGTCAGCTCTGCTTGAGTGCAGGTGAGGAACCTCCATATAGCTTCTGGATAAACTCCTGCCCAAACACGCACACTGACTCCCAGATAAACAGGGTGTGAGATTAACACCCTCACCACTGAGGGTAAGGAGCTGGCTCAGAAGAACCTTCCATCACCTGCCAAGAAAGCCCGAGGAGACGCCTCCATTCCAGAATTGAAATTCCTGAGTCATCCTGGGCCTGCCTGTAGTATGGGGTGGGTTGCAAACAGAACCAAGAGCAATTCATTTGTTTTATGTGGTCTTCCAGAGAGTGGGAAGTAAAAGGGGAGGGGGCAAGAAAATACCGCAGTCTATGACGAGATGACCTTCTGCGTTTAAATACAGCTTCTGAGTGCAGGTTCAACTGCCTGAATCTGAGTCCCAGGCACTGGCTAAGGTGTCCAGGGTCTGTGCTCATGTCAAAGAATTGGATTGGGACACCTGGCTAGAAATAGTGATAGAGAGCTTAGTAAGAAAGGAAAGGCACACCCGAGAGTAGAGTGGGCTAGTCACCTGAAAAGCTCAGAAAGCATCAGGCCACGCTGTAGCCCTCTACAAGACAGTTACATTCACCTAACACCCACCACCACCACCGTTGGTATAGCCCAGGTTTGTCTCACTTGTGCTCTGTTGGAGAAAAGCCCTGGGGTTTTCCAAGTGGGGAGGGGCTGCCCCTGCGGAGCCCAAGTGGGGAAGGGCAGCCTCTGCCAGCAGCTCCTTTCCCATGTTAATCTTGACGCCATGCTTTCCTTCCCCACATGCTGCCACACCACTGTGGCATTGGAAAGGAGCTCAGGTGTGGTTCCTTCTTCCCACCAGAGAATGGTTTCTGGAAGTCTGGTATGGTCTGCTGACCCATGCTGGGTTTCCCGTCCAGCACCAAATACAGTATGTCTGGTTGTGCTATATTGACATGCAGGAGCAGCCTTCCCGCCTCACACTGCTGGGGTTTTGTTGTTGTTTAGAATGCATATATACATACAGATGTATAATTTATTTGTTAAATGTAGAGAATATAATATATTTATTCAACAATGTAATACATTATATTTTGAACATAATCTTTCCCCTCCCCCAACTCCTCCCAGATCCTCCCCACCTCTCTACCCATCTGACTTAATAGTCTTTCTGTCCCTCTCTCAAAATAAATAAGCAAATAAATAAAACAAAAAACAATAAGATGAAAAAAATGCCAAACGAAACAAAAAGATTACACACACACACACACACACACACACACACCCATGGAGTCCATTTTGTGTTGGTCAATTACTTCTGGGCATGGGGCCTGCCCTGGGTGGGGTGTGTTTGATATACCTAATGACACTTTCTTGAAGAAAGTGATGGATATTCCCTTCCTCAGCAGGTATCAATGGCTTCTTGGTTAGGGGGTGGAACTGTGTGTCTACGTACCCTTGTCAGTGCTGGGATTTTTGTCTGGTTTGAGCCTGTACAGGCCCTGTACATGCTGCCACAGTCTCTGTGAGTTCATATGTGCATCAGTCCAGTTGTGTCTGGAAGACGGTGTTTGCCTTCAGTCATCTGTTACTTCTGGCTCTTGAATGAAAAGAAAGAAAGAAAGGAAGAAAGAAAGGAAGGAAGGAAGGAAGGAAGGAAGGAAGAGGAAAGGAAAGGCCACGACTGCTCCTAGGTATGGTGGAGGAGAAAGTTTATTGTAGATATTTGGGAGAGCATAACCAGAGGCAGGGACAACCAGGAGAGTCCAGAGTGGACAAGACCAGGCTGAGCTGGGCCATGTGGGGGAAGGGGGAGGGGAAGGGAGAGAGGGGAACCAGGTGCAGCAGCCAGGAGGTCAAAGGTACAAAAGGGCGGGTAACTAGAATGTCTGGATTATATAGGGAAGAGCCTCTGGGGGAAGGGCCGCCCAGTCCCTGGGCTGGAGAGTTCAGGGTAGGGGGCCGGGTATGCCAGCCATACCCTGTAACAGGTAGGGACTGAGGGATGCTGGGAGAACCTGGAGCCAGGTTCACTTTGATATGTTACATAGGCATCTCAGCCATTTTTCCTGGATTTGAAGCTTAACAGCTCTTACAGGCTTTCCAGCTTCTCTTCCATATGGATCCTTGCATGCTGCTCTGAGGTCTGTCATGAGGCCAGTGGCAGTGTCTACCTCATGCTTCTGCTTCCGTGAACTAAGCCACTTCATTGTGCCTTGCCTGCCTCAATGATGGTCTGAAACCATGAACCAAAGGAAACCCTTCCCCTACCCTACACTGTTTCTATCAGGTATCATCCTCCTACAAGGCAGCTGTTACTAACCAAAACAACATGCTGCCCAACTTGGGGTTTGAACCCACAACCCTGAGACTGAGAATCTCACGCTCTGCCAGTACTGAGATAACCAGGCTTTGAGCTAGCCGGGCGTTCCACTGTTACTAACACAATACACATACCCCTTTTCCCTTTCAATTGCTAAAAGTTTCCATAGATATGATACATGTGGAAGGTTAGGGTGCAGAGCTCCCCAGAGCAAGCACAAAACACCAGCCAACCTCTCAAAGCCCCTCTTGTGTCCTGAAGACACTATTTGTCAAATGTGTCTAATTTAAATGCCCATTTCTGAAAAGCAGATCAAATTAGTCTGCTGATATTTTAAAGAAATCTTGTTAGAGATACCTTTTTTTTAAAAAAAAAGTATTCATTTATAATATAAATTAAAATGGAGTATGAATTTATATTTTGCCTTATGAATAGAAAGAAGGCTTCAGTTACGTCAGAAGTAACAAAATGATCTGGGTGAAAATCCTTTGCAAAAGTGAAATACTCTGCTACTATTTAGACAATGTAATAGTTATTTACTGTTGCATACAAATTATGCCAAAATAAATGCTGCATAAAACCAGAAACAGGACTTCTGAGGGCCAGAGACCTGAGAGCAGCTGAGAATGTGATTTGAGGTCCGGATAACTCATTAAGTTGAAGTTAAGCTGTCAGGAGATGCAATAGTATCTGAAAACCAAACTTGGACCGGAGGCTGAACAGGAGTGGGAAAATTCACTTCTAAGCTACCTCACAAGCTGCTGGCAAGAGGCCCCTAATTCTCTCTCACCAAGATCTATGAGGGACTGCTCATAGCATGACTCCCCCAGAGCAAAGCATGCCTGGAGAAAGATACCATGCAAAACAGAAGAGAAAGCATGTGACCCACTTTCATTAGGCACACAGACCAACCCCATGATAGTAACATGCTATGAGACTGTGACACTGTACAGGTTGAGGGTCCCAGGTACCAGGAACCATTTTAAAGACTGGTTTCTTTACAAAGAGCAGGTTAAATACATAGATCACTTCAAAATCTTGTTCTGTGACTTTTCATGAATTGATATTGAGAAACTAGTTTTCCCCATGGCTTGCTAATCAGCCATGGGATCAGAGTTACCAATTTGGGTCAAAAAGTAATCAATTGTTATAAAATGCATTCACTTAAAACATCCCACTGGGGCACCGTGGAAGGTAGTCAATTCTGAGGTCAGTTTGGAGATACGCAATCAATAACCAGTTTTTCAAAGGAAATCGCTGAAAACTGGTTACACGAGTCTCCTGAGCTTTGTACCAAATGGCTATTCTCACGGACAAGGTGTATAAAAAGGTCAGAAAGGACAGAAGCCAGGAAGAGCGTGTGAGATGGGTCCCGAAGGGAGCAGTTTACTGCCGAGTTCCAGCTGAAGGAGTCTAACTAAAGGAGATCTTACAGGATTGCTTACAGAGCTTAAAACCTGTTCTTGGTGGCTAGGGAAGTAAAGTGGATGGGAATCTAACTTTAGCTGAGAAATCTGGAAGCTGAGAGATGTTGGTAAGGGGGGAAGCCACTCTGTGAAGAGGTCATCAGCTTGGAATGGCTTTGGGGCTCCAGGGTTCTGCGAGGAAGGAAGTTCATAAATGCTTCTTTTTTCTTTTCTTTCTTTTCTTTTTTCTTTTCTTTCCAGTTTTTCCAGACAGGGTTTCTCTGTGTCGTTTGGTGCCTGTCCTGTATCTTGCACTGTAGACCAGGCTGGCCTCGAACTCACAGAGATCAGCCTGGCTCTCCCTCCTGAGTGCTAGAATTAAAGGCGTATGCCACCACCATAAAGAGTAGAAGTGTGTGGGTCGAAGGATCTCTTCTGGGTCAGGAGGCCAATCTGAAAATGAGACCAGTGATTCCACATGGCACAGAATAACAAAAACACAAGGGTCTAACATGAAGAGGCTAAGTGATGGAAGGGGATCCATTATCTTATTGGACAGGGTTTCAAGAGAAACAACCAATAGGCTAAGTGCACATGTTGTAAAGGGGCTTGCTGGATAGGCTTGCATGAGTGGCTTCGAGTGGTTCAACAAGGCTGTCTGCACATTATAGAAGGCGAGAGTGTAGTAGTTGCTAAGACCTAAGACCAGGAAGCTGACTGCCTCAGCATCTCAACCAGGTGCCGGGAGCTGGGAAGGTTCTAGGGAGAGTCACTGATATGGAGCTCATTTGTAAGGCTCAGAAGCTACATGATGTCAGCTGAGGATGGCAGTACCCCCCTACACACACACACACACACACACACACACACACACACACACACACACACCCTCCGCCACTCATTCAGAAAGAAGAGGGCCTTGCGTGCTGTCTGCCTCTATCTGCCTTTCACCCATCTTCGGGCTGTGGGATGGCACCACCCATATCTAGGATGGGTCTTTCTCCCCTCCTCACTGCCCACATGACAGTCACATGGAGGATCGTGTACTAGTCCCAGACAACTCATAACCCAGTCAAGTCTACAACCAAGACAAACCTTTGCAATCACCGTGCAGGAATTACCATCAGAGAGCCTAGCTGGAAGGTCACCAAAGAGCATATAAACCCACCATGGGAGAGTCAGTTTTAAATGCAGAGATGGTGAGCCATCTAATACCAGCAGCCACTGAGCAAGAACTTTCCAGGGTCTGCTTCCCTGGCTTTTCTGAGGAGCCAGCAGGAGAGAGCTTTGTTTGCCACACCACTGCCACCAGATCACTCACAGTGGGCCCCAGGTGGGAGAAGCCAGGATTAACGTGAACTTAATTTGATGCTTATTTCCTGGGATTAGGCATTTTATATGATTGGTTGAGACCTTGTGTCTCAAAGTGACTGAGGGGCTTTCTCATAACTGAAGAGTGAAAGCTGAGACAGATGATACTCCGGTGTCTATCACAGGGAACAGGGAAGGTTATGATGGGACACTTCAAGACTAATTAAGACTGCTTACACTCACATGATTGGATCCTGTAGTTCGGTCATTTATAAGTTTCTTCCCCATTTGCCTCTGGGTGAGATTAGCATCAGTTTTGGAATACCATGCACTGATTGGACAAAATAACAGATTTCATCATGATTTTTCATATCATGTGCACTATGTACTTTGATCCTATTCCACCCACAACCCTCTTTTGACCTTTCTCCTCACTTGCAAAGTCCCTTCTGACTGCTTCTTGGGTGACTTACACCTATATTGTCACGGGTAAGAGCTGAGCAGAAGAATGAGGGACTAGATAGTAATTGAAACCAAAATATTTCTCTTGTCACACGTCCACAGGATGGAGCTCCCGTGTCTGGTCCTCTCAAGGCCTGTTTGGTTCTTCTTACTCATCCATATGGAGGCCAAAAGCTAAGACCCTTAAACTACTGGCCCTTTATCCACATGGTTATTCGACCATATATTTATTCAGTCACATTTCAGAGCTCCCAAACTCCTCCTCCTCTCTTAGAAAAAACTGAAAATTGAACTCATTAAAAGCACACTTACACACTGCTGGTTCTTGCTATACAGAATATTTTAAATTCCACTTTTGGATCTTATATCTTTTAAAAGAAGGTTTCTCCAGCTTCTTTATAATTGTGCATTATGATCCATAGTGGTAAATAGGACTGTGTCAAATCACAGCTTCAAAGAGCCAAATGGGTAATCAAATTCAATAACAGCACATATTGAATAGTTATACTCGTTCTATTTACTAGAGAGGAATGCTTCAGCATACATTTAATCTGCATGGCTCTGTTCTTGCATTCTGTTTAGCTCTCCAACCATAACACCAAAAAACTCCTAAACTCACTCTACTATCAAAATATATTTTGATATCCACTGTTCACTTGGTCACCGAACAAGCCCATCTTGATCCAGATTCTCTCTATTCAAAGTATCTTCCTTCTACTTCCCAATCAGAATGCCTTTACCTCTCCATCTGGGTCCTGCCCCCACCCTAGACCTTCAGTCAGGCATAGGATAATGGTTTCAGTGGCAACTTTAAGTGGACATTTATTATAACTATTATTATGTTTTTATTATTATAAGTTAGCTACTTACTGCAATGCATGATGGGAGTTAGAGCAACATTAGGCTTAATAGTAAGTAAATCATGTTCAGAAAACGATAGACAATGGTCACAGGATCTCTGGCTAAAACACATCTGGAATGCCAGGCTCAGAGCTGGACCCCTCCTAGAGTGAGAGTATTGCTCAGCTAGAATGCAGACACAGAACATCTGGAACCTGCGTCACATGAGAACAATGGTTGGTCTTAGGAGTCTCAGTCCAAGGAGTGGCTGGTGGTTGCAACTGTACAAAATTTTCTTTTAAGTAGAAAGAAGTAAGGTAGGGAAAGCTACTGTCAGTGTTACGTTGAGATGAAATTTCTAGATTAGTTTCCTAGATTGATTTGAGGGGTGAGGTGTGCCTGTGTCATGGAAGGGATCTAGTTGGGTGTGAAGGACTTGGCACTTGGGTGTACTCAATGGGTCATTGTGATATTACTAATATGGCTTTCCCTCTCTTGAACCCCTTCAGCCCCTGGTGCTCTGACTGACATTTTCTCTCAATGATTCTGTAACTCCTCGTCTACAGCAGTCTCATGACGATTCATGAGCTACTTTCTCTGTGGATTTATGTTTTCTTTGACTACAGTGACTACTCTTTAAAAGTTTTATTTTCTTCCATCGTGTGTTTTTATTGCTCTAAAGAAGTATTGGAAACATGGGCTGAGGAGATGGCTCAGTGGTTAAGGACACTAATTGCTCTTGCAGAGGACGGAAGTTCAGGTCCCAGCAACCAAATGACAATTTACAACTGTCTGTGACTCCAGTCCTAGGGGATCCAATACCTTCAGGGATCCAGTTGTCAGATTCCAAACATAAAATTGAAAACATTTAACAAATCTAAGAAATATCTGTGACAAAGAAGGGAGGAAACGCTACTTTCAGCTCAGGGTTTCAGAGGTCTCAGTCCACGGTTAGTTATCTCCACTACTTCCAGGCTGAGGTGAGTTAGAATATCATACTGGGAACATGGGACAGCAAATCTTCTTATTCCCTGGCCACCAGGAAGCAGAGTGAGGGAGAGGGTGGGCACAAGATACACCCTTCAGTGGAATTCTGCCAGGGGTTCTTTTTCTCCAATTTCCACTTTCTACTACTTACCAATAATGAGACAAACTTATGAATCCATCAATGGATTAATCCATTGATGAAGTCAAGAACCTCATGATCCAAACATGTCCCCAAAGCTCCATCTCTAAGCTTTGCACTTTTAGTGTGTGTGTGGGGGGGAGGGAGGGCAGGAACCATCTCATGTTTAGACTACAGCACAGCACCCAGCCCAGTCCCTAGTATGGAAAAGTACTTAACCATACATATTTACTGGGTCATAATATGCCGGCCCCAAAAGCTAATTGTTGTAACTCTGGTCACTAGGAAATTTCCAATGCACTTTCCAGGGTCCTGCTTCAGAAAGCATTACCTCTTGCTATTGACTGCCTCTGAAATGCTCATCCCCATTCATTTCCTCCTCCATTGTATTTTTTAAAAAATAAAATCTCTTTCTGACAGTAAGCCTTTTTCTTATTTAATGTGTGGTCAGAATTATAGACAAGAGGGGAACAGATGGCTGAGTTGGAAGGAGACGATTCCAGGCTGTTGGAGGTTTAACAAAGCTAATGAAAGGAAATTTACCAAGGACACAGAAAGGCACGGGCATTTGAGACATTTTAAAGCCCAGACCACTGTGCTGGCCGCTCCTCTCCTTCGGCTCTCCCTCACCCTCCTCCTGCCCCTCAGATGAACGTGAGGTTGCCAAGCTGAATCTGATGTAATACAGTGCTGTGGCTCTCCTAAGCACATGCGCAGGACTGACTGGCTGGGGTGCCATTGTCTTTCAACAAATTATCTTGGCATGGTTCAGCTGCCCAGGCTGTGCTTGGGTACACCTGGCTGTGGTCCCAGATCCCCTGCTGAGACAGCTAAGCAGACAGTGTATTGTAGTGTGTGTGTGTGTGTGTGGGGGCTTTATTTCATTGTGGGGGCAATGCCACTTCTGAAAGGCTATTTGATAATTCTTACACCTGCTCCATTCTCTTAGCATATGCCTCCCAGCCCCCATTCTCTTCCCTTTCTGATTTTCTTTGAATAGAAAGCTGATAAAATGGCCCCGTCTGTTTCACTCAGTCTTTGTCCTCAAAAGAAACCTGGCATTCCATTAACCATGATGACATGTACCCCTTGGTCATCCCCTTGGGCTGTGGTGATTGCTATTCCAGCCTGACACAGGGAAGTCAAATACATCCCCCAAATGAAATTCTGGTGTGCTTTGACTTTCTCTGGGACAATGTTGCAGTCTGTAGTGCTAGCTGGCCTCCAACTCAAGGCAAACCCCCTGTCTAGGCCACCCAATGTTGGGAATGCAGGTATGCATCACCCAGGCCAGCTTGGGCTCTTGTGTTCCTATGTTCTGGAGTGCAAAGCTGTGAAACAGATGAGACTCCTCAGAGAACATCAAGAGGCAAGCATGCCTGGGGTCTGGGTTGCCTGAAGAGATGCAGGAAACCTGAAGGGAGACGAGAGGGTTGCTAGCTACCAGAGTCACCAACCTCACTTGGCCTTCCAGTGTTAGTTGCTGCAGTAGGGAGACCTGAGGACCAGGGAGGGATCTGGGTTAATGGAGATGCATGCAGACCCAGCCAAAGCTTTCAAACTGGAGCAGATGTAGCAGGAATCTTAAAAGTTCTTATTAGCCGGGCGTTGGTGGCACACACCTTTAATCCCAGCACTCGGGAGGCAGAGGCAGGCAGATCTCTGTGAGTTCGAGGCCAGCCTGGGCTACCAAGTGAGCTCCAGGAAAGGCGCAAAGCTACACAGAGAAACCCTGTCTCGAAAAAAAAAAAGTTCTTATTAATAAAAACAAACCTGGAGCCAGGTACTGGGGTCAACGCTGGAAGATCAGAGAAGCAGAACAAGCCACAGCCACCTCACCTCGCAATTCCTCAGCTGATCCTGTTTCCTCAGACTGAAAGACTCTGTGTCCTTATTCAAATGGATTTCAGCTGAACTGCTCCTCAAAAGCCTGAAAGCTTAACCAGCTCTAGTTCCTGGTTTCACACCTTATATACCTTTCTGCTTTCTGCCATCACTTCCTGGGATTAAAGGCTCATTTCCTGGGATTAAAGGCGTGTGTCACCATGCCTGGTTGTTTCCAATGTGGCTTTAAACTCACAGAGATCCAGATGGATCTCTGCCTTAGGAATGCTAGGATTAAAGGTGTGTGTGCCACCATTTTCTGGCCTCTATGTCTAGTGGCTGTTCTGTTCTCTGACCCCGGATAAGTTTATTAGGGTGCACAATATTTTGGGGAACACAATATCACCAGAGCTGATCCTTGCAGAACTCTGGTCACTTTACCATCAAGTAATGCATCATGTACTTAAAGTGGGAGGGAGAAGCTGACTCGTGGGCATGCTCTCAGGATCATCAGAACAGGGTGTGACCATAAAGGTGAGCATGCCCAGAAGGAATTCAGTTCACCTTCTAGAAGAGACTGAAGTTAGACTAGACATGGAGCCATTCAGCAAAGAAGGCAGTGTCAGAAAAAACGGGGCATGGTCCAAGAAAGATAGGTAAACACAAACCAGCATTATCTAAGATGCATTCTCATGATCCATCAGGGTGCTTGCAAGCACCTGTAGACCATGGGAAGAAGAGCTAGACAGGGCTACATCATAGAAAAGAAGACTTCCCTTACTAAATGAAAGAGCTGTAGCTAAAGAGGATGGGAGTTGGGGGGTTGGGCCTGATGTGAAAGCTCTAAGCAATGTGTGACAGGCTCAAGCTTTCTCTTCAGGAACTTGGGTTTCCCTTCCTCCCTCCTCCCCACAGCAGTTTTTTGAGTACACTTGCAGACCTGCAACTTGGAACTTGTGACCCTCCTTTCTCTGCCTTCTGAGTCCTGGAGTTACAGGTGCATGTGCCTCTGTGAATGTTATCTTCTCAAAGAGGTGTATTCCACTCACCCTGTTCAAAACCACAGTCCCTCCCAACATCTGCGGTATATTTTACATCATCAATTGATTGAATTGATAGATGCCTATGAGATTAGTGAAGCATAGCTCTAGGTGTGTCTGTGGTGATAGTTCTGGACATCTCTATTAGATTAGATCCTGAGGACTCTGACCTAAAGGACCAATTAATGTTTATGTGAATTCATAATGAGATGGCACTATTGGAAGGTGGGGGAAGTAGGAGGCAACACCTTGCTGAAGGGAGTGGGTCATTGGGAACACACTCTTAGCTAAATCTTGCTCAGACCCTTTTCTCTGCTTCCTGGCCACTACTGTGTAAACTATTCAGCTCTGACAGGCCTTTCTACCAATAACAAACTGACACTTTTGAAACAGTGAGCCAAAATTAATGTTTTTTCACTTAGATTCTCTTAGTTATTTTGGTCACAGTGATACAGAAGTGACAAATATAAGTTTATAGTTTAGGGACATCCATTACGTTTTCACTGTTAGCCTTGGAATATAAACATAACTTCTTAAGGCAGAGACTTCTGTATATCTTGTCTCTATTTATATCTCAAGTGCCTAGGACAGTGCAGGGCATACAATATAATGTGAGTAGCAACAGTGCAAAAGAGAGCTGGTAAGGAGTAAGAAGAGGAGGAACATCATGTGTGTTATATGACTTCTCAATTGTTTGAAAATGATGGCTGAAAGAGAGGGAATGATCAGGCTTGGAGAATGAACAGAAATGAAGGGGTAAAAATATAAGAATCAGGAAACAGAAGGCAATGGTGAGCCCTGTTAGGATATTTTCAAATGAAACTTGTAGTGTCTTGTGCTGGTTGGTTTTAATTTTAACTTGACACAACCTACAATCTCCTGGGAAGAGATTCTTAATGAGGTATTATCTAGACCAGCCTCGCTTGTGGGTATATCTGAGGTTGTCCCGATTGCTTATTGATATAGGAGGATGCAGACCATTGTGGGTGGCACCATTCCCTAGACAGGGGGTTCTGAACACTATAAGAGAGGAGAAAGCTAGCAGAGAACAAACTAGTAAGCAAATATGGGTATATCCTCTTTTTTGCTTTTCACTGTGACTGTGATGTGACTAGATGCTTGAGTTCCTGCCTTGATTTCCCCAATGACGGACTATCATTTGGAATTGTAAGTCAAAAGAAATCATTTTCCTCCTTAAGTTGCTTTTGGTTGGGGTATTTCATTACAGCAACAGAAATGGTACTAGAACAAATTCTCAAGTGGAGATATGGCTGGCAGGTAGAATCATTCATAAAGCTCACTGCAAGATAGAAACAGATACTGTAGAATCACAGGTCACCAGAAAATCGATGGATACAGATATCAGGAGCCAGAAAGAACTCTACATCACGCCATAAGCACACAGAAGAGAAAAGTTCCAGGCACTTGAGAGAACAGAATTAAGTTTGTGGGTGGTTCCAAGTTTCATTTCCAAGGGCAGTCTTCCCTATTAGGTGCCATCAGTAACATCCTAACAAGGAAGAAAGGGTTTCAGAAGTGCAGGGAAACACATTCTTGGAATACTTGTGTCCTGTTTAACCGAAAACTGCTAAGCACCCACTCAAGTGGATTCAACAATGTTGTTTATCTCAGCCAGTTATCTAAACATTGGTGAAGGGACAAAGGATGAATTTGTTCTCTAGACTAAAACATGCTGCCCTTCAGGGTGTCTCACAGCTTTTTCAAAAGTGTTGCGTGAAGGCAAGTAATACTATCTCCCTTTATAGATGGGGCCAGTTCAAAAAGAGGTTAAAGTAATTCCCAAGGATCGTACAAAAGTCAGAGGGCAACCCCTGGAACAAATCTTTGAAATCTTGGATCTTAAAGATGCCCAAATTGAGGTCATCCTGGTCACAAAGGCTTAGTCAGATTTATGAGCCAATCAGAAGAGAAATTGTACCAGTGATGTTGGATTCCTAGGTTTGAACACTAACTATTCACTCTTTCCTCTGGCAAAGCACACACCACCACCACCACCACCACCACCACCATCACCACCACCACCACCACCACCACCACCACCACCACCTCCACCACCACCACCAAGCAGGGGTATTTTGGAGCCTAACCCTGGTTCTCCTTCTGTGTTCTCAGATCCCGGATCCATCTGACCCAGATGAATTGTGGAGTAGGGAGATACATTTCTTTCTTGCAGTGGAGAAAGGGTTCCTGAATTTGTCTCACGATATCAAGTGGTGAGACTCCCATGGGGAAGCACCGAGTTCTGGGCAAGGTCTGACTGAGTTTCACAGTGTGGCTGGCATGGTCACTGCTGGTTTCTGTTGCTGACAAGGTGTCTTAGCCACTGTTCTATTGCTTTGAAGAGACACCATGACCACAGCAACTTATGAAAGGAAGAGTTTATTGGGGGCATACAGTTTCAGAGGGTGAATCCATGACAGTTATGGTGAGAAGCATGGCAGCAGGCAGGCAGACATGGCACCGGAGCAGTGGCTGAAAGCCTGCATGTTGAGAGATAATAACCATGAAGCAGAGAGACAGTGAGCATTGGGCATGGCATGGGCTTTTGAAGCCTCAAAGCCCACCCTAGTGATATACCTCCTCGAACAAGGCCACATCTCCTGATGCTTCCTACACAGTTCCCCCCAACTAGGGGACCTGGGTAGGAAAGCATTCAAATTGTTCAGCCTATGGAGGCCATTTCTCATTTAAGCCACCATACAAGGGAAGGGACTGAACTCCTTCCCTAGAGACCAGTTCTTGCCCCAGAGGTCCATAATGCTATGTGAAGTTAATAAAGACCTTTGGTATCATCAAAATGTAGAGAATTCCGTCCAGACCAGACACAATTAACAGCTATTTATAGCTCTTCTATTTCTGTTCACTTAGAATTCTAGAAGCCTGACCACATGGAGTTGCTCCTTAACTAAAAGAGCAGTGACAGCTGGGGGACAGAATGTGGGGTGCCAGGACAGAGTCAACACGAAACAGGAAAGCTGTTTAACTAGAAATGGCCTGGGGTGTGTTTGCAAGGAGGCTTGTCCAAGGGATATGTGCCGCATGATGGGATTTTCTCTTTAATACTTCACATCTCCAGGTAAGCACCAGAAAGGACAAGTAGAAATGACATTGCTTGGGGAAAACAAACAAAGGCAGGGCTTTATTTCCAAAATTCACTGCGAGTAGAAGCATCCATGGCATATTGCCATGGTATTTGGGGAGGCTGCAGCAGGAGTTCGAGGCTAGCCTTGGCTATATAGGGAGACCCTGTACCCAAAACAAAACAAAAAGAAACAAAGAGTTCCAAAACTGAAATTAATGATAACAAAAGGAAGATGGAGAAGTTATAGGGAGGGCCCTTGCACACTCCAACTTAGAATGACAGCCAGCATCTAAAGTCATGAGGGACAAGATTACTGTGAATAAGATGTAGTGGTATTTAGGTCACATTAAAAACACTTTGGGGCTGGGGAGATGATTCAGTTGATAAAGTGCCAAATGCAGAAGCATGAGGACCAGTGTTCAAGTCGTTATGTAAAAACGTAAGCCTGAGAACACTCAGCTAGAACCCTTGCCTACTGAAGATGAGACGGTAGAGCTAGAAAAATCTCTGGCACTCTGTGGCTGGCCAGTCTAGCCAATTTGTGAGCCACAGGTTCACTGAGGGATCTGTCTCAAAAACATAAATGGAGAGTGGTAAGAAACACCCAGACATCGACCTCCAGTCTCTACATGTACATACATAAACATACAAAAGGGCATACTCCCACACACACATACACAAACACATTTAAAAAATACTTAGCCGGGCGGTGGTGGCGCACGCCTTTAATCCCAGCACTCGGGAGGCAGAGGCAGGCGGATCTCTGTGAGTTCGAGGCCAGCCTGGGCTACCAAGTGAGCTCCAGGAAAGGTGCAAAGCTACACAGAGAAACCCTGTCTTGAAAAAACAAAAAAAAAAAAAAAAAAAAAAAATACTTTAGGTCCAAATCTAGAATTATTTGCCCAAACTATGCATATAATATTTTACTCAAGGAACCCTAATAAAATTAGACAAAATAATCACTGCTAGTGACTGCAACTTTATTCAAACCCACCACAGAAAAATTGACATATACATTCTTGAAAACATTCAAAAAAACAAATACACAAAGGTATTGCGAATATATACATTTATTGACAACACATAAAGATAATATTTAAAAAAACAAACAGATGGTGGGGCAATTAGTGTGAGTAGGATAGTTTCAAAGAACACGTGTATTTAAATCATATTTTTATGGGAAAATTAGAAGGAATTTCATGATATGAACATAATGGTCTCTATTTTGGTATGCTGTAGTTTCAGATTTCATTTTTGAAATGTTTTCCATTAAATTATTTGTGTTTAGTTTCAAAGAGTTGCAGCCAGAACTTGAGGGGGGTAAAAAACACAGAGGAAGTCCTCATTAGCTGCAGGGAAAACTGCCTTAGAAGCAAGTTGGCTCAGAACCATTGTCCCCATCGGAACCCAGAAGAATCCCGAAGCTTCTGAAACATTGTGACAGAGGGAGAGGAGGTGAGCTGTCTGGCACAGATTCTTTTCTTCCTAGGACTATGGGTCCAGATCTAGGAGAAAGTTGAGTCCTCCATTCCTCACGGCCTTCAGTGAATTTCTTGGTTTATATGGCCCTCCACCAGCAGAATCTGTTTTCCACAGGGAAAGAGTAGGAAGACATTAGGGTGGAGGAACTGGATAAAGATTGTGGATAAAACTTGTGTGTGATCATCAACATCTTTGGAACTAGAAAACATAATGTGGGGCGTTCCTTAGATGTGGAATCTCCTCACGTCCAAATGAAGCATCAAATGAGCAGTCAAAGGGGTCAGGGCTCAGGCTTCAAAGATTTTGGAAGCTTGTGGTTTGTCAAAACAAAAAGAACAAATGGAATTTCAGGTCACCGGGCAGCAGCAGGGCCAGTAGTCATAGTGGATGGAACTTCCCTGTGGCTCTCAGGTCAGACAGCACTAATCTATTTGGAAGAATCGAGGTCATCTACCAGCAGTCCCTTGGGGACTATTTATGGTGCATCTTGCAGGGACTCTGACTTTCATCTTTAAAACAGAAACGAGGCACTCGACAGTTTCCTCGGACATGTCAGAAGAAAATCTCCAGCTAAGGGACATCGAGAGCCCCTCCAACTCGCCCTGATTCCTCCCCTTGAAGATTCCCTTTCCCCACAAATGTCCACTACTCTTATGATCATAAAACCCAGCTTTTCTTCCCATCTTTAAGAAATCATTTTGATCTGAGACAAAACTGTCCTCCCCTCCGTTCAGTAAATCCTAGACAGTCTGACATTTGAAAGAACACCTCACCTAAAATTAAGAAACAAAATAGTATTCTCTAAACTGTCCGAGAACATGCCTACCGTGTACAAGGCCCTGGATTCTCTATCACTTATAATGAGAGTTTAAAAATGGTTTTTAGGAAGTCCAACTGAAGAAAAGCTGGTCATGAATCCAAAGTGAAGCCAGTGTCACTCGGGTACCAGAAGTGACAGACGGCAGGCTGGGTGTCACCACTACTCATTCTGTCTCCCAGAAAGTGGCTAAGATCCACAGCGCTCTCACAGTTCCAGATTTTATCCCAGGAGAGCACACAGCCTGGTTAACCAAGAACCGGGACAAGTGTGCAATAAATTAAGGAGAATGGAAGACTATCAGCTTTGTCCACTGTCCTTCCCCAGCAGTCTGTGTTATAGAAACTGAAGACAGTACTCCATTATTTGAACGTGGAGAGATGACACCCTTCCCAGTTCAGTCCAGGCAAAACCTCACACTGTATAAATAGAATTTTCACAGTGAGAGTTAGATGAAAGTCTACAGAATTCTTAATAACTGGCTACTATGTGCTAAATATTGTAAGAATGTAGAGAGGCTCACAAAGACAAGAACAATAGCGTTGCCCTTCAGGGAGCATATAGCGAACAGAGAAGAAGGCAAGCTTCCGTCTCCCTATGGAGAAAGGGAGTCCATAAGATCTTTGTTCTCAGATGGACCAGCGTTCTTGAGAAGATGGAGAGGTTCACCTGAAGCAGGGAGCAGAGGAAGGGAACTAAGACCAACTGCAATGCTCTAAGCAAGAAGAAATAAGGCCGGACTGGGAAGTGTTTCTGACATGGGAAGGATCCATATGGGGAAGCCCTTCTGCGGGCTATGATGACCATCACCATGAGTGGAAGACTGAGAAGATTCAGGAATCGAAATAAGCCCAGGATGCCTGCCATGAGGGGTTGGGAGGACAATGCAGCCATCACTTTTGTTGAGGAAATCAGGAGATCCTATTTGGAGAAGAAGTGGTGCATCTCTTATCCAAGATGCTTAGGACCAGAAGGGTTTTGAATGTTGGATGTTGGAGTACTTACATAGACATAATGAGCTACCTTGGGAGGTGAGATCCAAGGCTAAAGTTGAAATTCAATCATGTCTCATATATCTCACCCCTTAGCTTGAGGTTAACCTTACGTAGTAAGTCCAATGGTGTTACGGTGTCACTTGTGAGCATTATGTTGGTGCTCCAAAGGTTTTAGATGTTTAAGTAGCAATGCTCAACTTATGTTTAAAACCACAGAAAGTGAAGCAAGCTGATGAAAATCGTTCGAAAGAAATAAGAGGTTAACAGAATGGATCCTTCTGCATTTGTATTTCATTCTATGCAGAATTTAAGCCCCACCACCTCCTGATTATAGTCTCTCCTTGATTACAGGGAGGCCAGTGAGCATACTAACCCTTGGTAGTTCCCAAATACCCCATTAGTGACGCAATTCGAAGCACCCCAGAGAACTGATTATTTCTATTCAGCTCCAGGATCCTCTAATTAATGAAAAGGAGAAACGCAGCCTAGAGACTAGGTAATCAAAACACGCGAAAGAAACCATTGATTCAGAATCGCTTACAAAAACAAATCCGCTGGCAGAATTCTAACACGGTAAACAGTCCCTAAAATGGGAATCCAACCAGAAAGCAGGGCAGCCGGCAGAATGCATCAGATTATAAACAAGCCCCTTTTAAAGTCTCTGAGCCAGAAAATAAGCTCCAGTAGCAGCACTGAAGAAGAAAACTGTCCTCCTGGCACCCCCGCCTCCAGTGACAAGCAGCGACCAGATGGCCAGGCATTTGGGGACTTCTTGTTTTTTTGCTGCATAGGAAGTAGTCTCCTGGAGAGACCCTGGTTGGTGACGGCCTGCGTCATCTTCTGCTTCCCATCCTGTCCCATTAGTGTCCCCTTTCACTGGCCATCAGAAAAGGAGCTCAAAGGCCACCTGATTCTTCTCATAATCTCTTCCTAGAAGTGAGGACTCTCTCGTCACTGTCAGTGGGACAAGCAGAATCTTCCGAACTTAACAGGATCATGCATTCTGGTTTGGGGGGACCTTCCAGGTTTAGGGATTGATCCTATACATGTTCTATTAAAAGTTATATACAGTAATTTTTTCTTTTTTTCTTTTTTTTTTTTTTACTTTTTCAACTGGGCAAGTCAATGGCTTGGGACAAATTGCTTCTTTCTATGAACACATCTCTGATGTTTCCATTCATGGACATTGTCTTAGTTAGGGTTTGTATTGCTCTGGTGAAACACCATGATCAAAAACCAAGTTGGGGAGGATCAGGCTTATTTGTCTTATACATCCCTATCACTGTTCATCATTGAAGGAAGTTAGGACAGGAACTCAAACAGGGCAGGAACTAGAGGCAGGAACTGAAGCAAAGGCCATAGAGGAGTGCTGCTTACTAGCTTACTCCTCATAGCTTGCTCTGCCTATTTTCTTATAGAACTCAAGACCACCAGGCCAGGGATGGCCCCACCCACAATGGGCTGGACCCTGCCATATCAAGTACTAATTAAGAAAATACTCAACTTGCCTACAGCCCATCTTATGGAAGTATTTTCTTAATTAAGGTTCTCTCCTCTCAGTTGACTTTAGCTTGTGCCAAGTTGACATAAAACCATCTAGCACAGATGTATTTTAAAAGTGCCTTGATCTATGTTTTTCTTTATTCTGTTACCATAAAAGCATCATGAAACTGCTTCCATGATGGGAACCCAAGTCTCTGTTAGTGGGTCATAGTCACTCAAATTGGACTCTAGAATAAACTCTTATTCACTCTGAGGTGAGAACTATTGTTTTTTAGTTGACATATTCATGCATATAAAGTAAAAATGAACAAAACCTGAAGAAAACTAGGTTTTGTTTCAGTGCTATTGTAACTGGAATTGTTTTAAATTTTCCTCTAGTTGTTCAGTATCATTTGTATTTACAGATACAAACTTGCAACATTTATTACATTCTTTTGCTTTGCTGAATTCACTTAATGGTTGTTTTGTGGACTCCCTAGATTTCTATTCACCAAAAGTTACTTGTGGTTAGAATAGTCTAATTCCCAATTTCTATAACCTCTCCTTGCTTCTTGTTTCATGTCAAGAGCAAGGCCCTCAAGTACAACGCTGAATAGGAGTGAGAGCAGACAACCTTGGCCTTAGTCTTGGGGCGAGGGCATTACATATGCCACCTCTAGGTGTGATATCACCAGCATATTTTCTTACAGACTGAGGGAAGTCCCTTCTTTTCCTAGTTTGTCACAGACGCTCCATGAATTCTGTCAGGTGCTTTTCTTCATTTACTGAGGTGGTCGTATGGTTTTCTTCTTGATGGAGAATCCCATGGATAACTTTGAAACACTATCACAAGAATTTTGCTACAAACTCTTCCTTCACTTTCAAAGCAGCCTTTTTTTTTCTTCCAACAAATGGCACAGTTGTCCTTTCCAGACTCTTCTGTTTTACATAATGACTGGAGTTCCATGAACCAGGGCAATAGGGATTTGCTATTCTGGGTCCACTGCCAGCCTGGGAGTCAGAGCCCTTGCTGGTACTTGCGAGTGGACTAGAAATTAGAACTCTAAAGGACCTCTTCCCAAAGGAACTGCAGAATGCAGCAAGTTGTAAATCCTAGGTCTCAGCTCTTCTTGGATAACTTTAAGCCCCTAGGAAAATCATGGCTTTGACCCCTGGAGAGATTATTTGTCCTGTTCTTGCCTCATTGCCTTTCACACTAAACACGGTTAGAATCTGATCTTCCACAAAAAGAAAGTTCCTGGATGTTTAAAGCTACAGTGTGTTTAAAGAAGAAAAGAAGGAGGAGGAGGAGGAAGAGGAGAAGGAGGAGGAGGAGGAGGAGGAGGAGGAGGAGAAGAAGAAGAAGAAAAGAAGAAAAGCAAGACAAAGAAAAAGTAGAAGCCTTCTGTATTTCAGCAATTGTCTTAGGGTTCCTACTGCTATGAAGAGACACCATGACCACGGTAACTCTAATAAAGGTAAATCCAGAACCTTTGGTAATTGCTTTCATTTTTAGTTGCTTTTTATTTAATTTAATTTAATTTTTTTTTTGACACAGGGTATTGCTTTGTAGGCCAGGATGGCCTTGAAATCCTCCAGCATCAACCTTCAGAATTCTCGGAGTACAAACATGGGCCACTGTTCCTGGCTCTGAGAATTGCTTTAACTATCTTCTGCATTTCAAGCCAAATGGGATGGCACACGCTCTAGAGGCTGAGGCAGGGGGATCACAAGTTTAAGTCTATCTCAGCATGCACAGTGAGACACCATGCATCAGTCGATCAATATATCCAAAATTCAAACAAACAGAAAGTAATTAGAAAAATCATAGGTAGAAGGTATTTTGATGCTGTGTTTAATTGGAATCGTAAGAGACTGGGTTTTAAATCTCTGTTTATTGATAAACTCAGCTTATGACTCTAGGCCAGTCACACTACATAAAACCACAACAATATCTGGTGGCATATATGTAGAAATGTGCCAAGTGTTTCACTGTATAAACATAATAGAATGATCTTCTTGTCATTTCACTCATAAAAGAAAAGACAAAGAAAAAATTATGAAGGTGAATCCAAGATGCCAATTCAATGGTAAAGCCGAGTGTGGTGCCTCATGCCTATGATTCCAGCACTTGGGAAACTGAGGTAGAAAGATTGCCAAAGCTTAAGACCAGTCTGGGCTACATAGTGAGCTCTAGTCCAGTCTGGACCAATCTGTAGAACAAGGTCTTGAAGAAAAAAAAAGTCAAAAAGAAATTCAACTGTAACAGGAACAGCCCAAAACAGTAGTCATCGCTGTCATGATGAGGGCTCATCCCAAAGTGCCTCCTTAAAACATCCCCGTGCACAGGGCTCTATCACCCTCTAAGTGATACTCAAGGTGACTTTCTCAAGGTCAGGCAGGTGGCAAATAGCAGGGCTGACATCTAAAATTCAAGGTCAAAACACTTGACCTTGATGTTCAACTACCCACGTCCTAATATGGGAACTAGGCAGGTGAGAAAAACACACAGGCTTTTCTAAGGGGCCCAATCACTAACTCACAGGTAGACCACTATCCAGAACTACTTCTCTGACCATGGGCCCCAGAGCTGTTATCTAATGAATGCTTACACACACACACACACACACACACACACACACACACACAAAAAAAAAAAAAAAAGAAAAAAAAACAAAACATATTTTGAAGCACTTTCCAAAGGCTTCTACTTTCTGATGCGGGTTTTGGCTCTTGTCTGGCCTTAGATGACCGGGACTGGAGGGCCACCTGTAACCACTTTGTTGTAGACGTCCCTTTGGCACCCAGCTTATCATGCCATGTTTGTGGAGTTTTCCCATACATTTACTCCTTGGTTTCCCTTCCACCAAAGACATGTGCACTCTGAGACACTGGACTCTGCTGACCAGGTGCCAGCCTTTGCCACCAACAGTGGGTGGGGAGCAAGATTTCTCAGTCTGCACCTGCATTCACCTGGTGCACTGTACAGGAGTTTCCAACTTGAACTGAGCAATGGGAACCATGTGCAACTAACTTGTGCCTCTTTTTACATCTTGTGTGTGTGTATGTGTGTGTGTGTGGGGGGGGTGTGTGTGCGCGTGCGCGTGCATATATGTGTGTGTGTGTGTATACAGTTTTCATTTTGCCAAGTGTTGTAGTGTACACCTAATCATAGCACTTGGGGAAATGAGACTGAAGGATATGAGTTTAAGAGCAGCCTGGGACTATGTAATAATATCCTGGTGAGAAGAAAAGAAAAAAAATGAGAGAAAGATGGGAAAGGAACAGAGGGAATGGCAAGCCAAGGAACCTCTCTATGTTCCAGGTCACCATCCATCGGGGCAGTACTCAGACATCAGAGCCGGGTGAGAAAACAGAGCCAAATACAGGCCTGGGCAGAACACTGCAACCAGGATCTGAGGGAGCAAGAGGAACTCTGTCCAGGGTTCAGTGGAGTGTCTGGCGTTCAAGTCTTGACTAATTCAATCTTCTGTGGATGGTCAGTGTCACGAGAAAGCTCAGAACCAGATCACAAGCAGGTGGGTATCCGAGCAAGGCTTGAACTGGCAAACAACCTCTGTTTCCCTTGACAGTAACAAAGGGAAGAGGAAGTAAGATCTGCCCATGTGCTTCAAAACCCAGCACTCTTGGGTTAGCACCATTTTGTCCCTGACATAAATTCTATGATCTTGTCACAGTGTGTTATTATAGATTCCTGGAGGTCCCTGATAATGACCTGCAACAGCTCTTAAATGGAACACTAAGCCAGAAGCAACCAGTACCAGGCTTCACTCCACTGTTGGGGCATTCTCCAGGATGCCTGCCCGCCTGCTACTTGCACAGGGAATTTCCCCAGAAGTGCTTGCTGCTGGTCTGCACCGTTAGCCCAGAGCCATCACGTTCAAGGGGTCCAGGAGGTCAATTTTCAACCTGACCCTGTTACCTGGGCAAAAGCTGATCCTTTCCCACAGTCTCTGGCCCAGACACAGGCCTTTAGATCACAGCCAAGAATGTATCCTGCCGCTGACTGGAGCCAGGATTTGGACACGGACACTGTGCAATGATTAATGAGGAGAAAGCTTAGTCACAATTACACTTAATTAGACTGGCTTTGCCATTTCCTGTATGCATTTATTCCTCCAGGACATCTCAGTCCTTGGGAGCTGCACAACTGTTGCTGTTGGATTACGTATCTGCGATGCCATCACCTCCATGAGAAAGAATGGAAGACACAAAATTGCCTGTGTCCCCATCAGCAGCCATTTCTTCCCACTGCTGTATTCATCTCTAGTAATTCCCTAAAAGGGTGACATTTGCTTCTGTTTATCTCATTGACTAATGTCCAAAGCAACAGAAAAAATGCAAACATCAGTGCCCTAACGTCCTGTCTTTTTTTTTTTTTTCTTTCAGGACAGGGTTTCTCCGTGTAGTTTTGGTGCCTGTCCTGGATCTCTCTCTGTAGCCCAGGCTGGCCTCGAACTCACAGAGATCCGCCTGGCTCTGCCTCCCGAGTGCTGGGATGAAAGGCGTGCGCCACCACCGCCTAAGCTAACGTTCTATCTTATTTGTGTCCCAAAGTCCACGAGAGGGATGGAGTTCAGGTCTCTGCTGGCTTATTTAAGTAGTCTCACCGAACCCCATTCCTTTGACAAGATTAGGTTCAGCTCAAACTCTCCATTAAGATCAATTCGTTATAATTGAATGTAATGCTAATTGTGTGTTTTTGACACAGGGTCTCACTAGGTCTGTAGTCCAGGCTGCCTCTGACGCATTCCTGCTTCAGCTTTCTCAATCCTGGGATTACAGCTATCCACTGCCTAAAAATAAGTTTTGATACCCAGTCTCTGGGCTTGCCTTTTTTTTAAAAAAAAAAAGGGGAAATGAGATTTCTAGAGATTTCCTGAGGAAGCTGGAAGCTTCCTTGCTCCAATTTGTAACAAGCAAACAAAACTGTGGCCATGATCCTCAGAGGAAAAGCTGCTCTGCCAGACCGTCTCGACTAGTGACTGAGATCCTGGGATCAGAGAGAACACCCAATTAGCCGGCTCTATTGTTCACAGTTATTTATCAGTGTTCAGTAGAACAAAGTGATTCTCAGGTGTGAAGCCAAGCTCAGCCCTCTCTCACATGTTGGAACAAAACAGGCTCTTCCGTATTCATGTCGGTCAAACGGGCACTTGAACTACAGCTTCCCCTCTGTGCTGTGGTCCGATAACAACCACATGAAGAACGTAGTCCCATCACGGCCTTTTGTGCATACACGCTCATGCTGTGACTGTATCCATTTACTAGAGTGAGGATTATTTCATGTTAAACTGTAACTGATTCATCTGTTTCCTTCTGCCTCGTTTTTTGAGGTTGAACAACAATAAAAATAACAACAATAAAATCTCCAGAAATCTCAACCAAATACATTATCGCTTCCTGATCCTAAGGCCTTGATGAAAAGCCTTCCGACATGGGTACCATTCTCTGGGAAGCAAGACCAAGTGTGTAGAAATCAGAGTTTAAAAACAGACAAGGCTGATGGAACTGGGCAGTAGTAGCCTTAAAAGGAGAACATCTGGGCTAATTTGAATAATGTTACTTTTAGAGATACCCAGTGACTTGGGAAAAGTCACAGCCTCATCTCGAAACACAGAATGAGTCTTGATTATCTTCTGACACTGGCAGGTCTAGGTGTGGAATCCAGGCTACCAGGAACATAACTGAGTCTGCTAGGGCATGTGGAGAACAGAGAACTGGGTTTTGCTTATTTGTTTGGACTTGTAGCCTTGTAAAACACACTTGGATGATTGAGTTGCTATCTCTGAACTTTATTTACTCAGTTATAAAAAGAAAAAAATTGAAGCTAACCCACTGAGTTATTATGAAGACTAAATAAAAGGATGCATGTTCTGAATACATAGCAAACAATGAATATTAGCTACTAACTTTTTAACGAGGGCAGGAAAATTTCAACCTCTTACAAGTCACATACAAGGTAACACGTAAGTGTTCATCAGTCATCACACCTCACTTGAAGTTGAGGACAACAGGTTTTCATCCCGGAGCTGTTCTATAAAGCTCCACAATACTGAAGTTCAAGGCCACAAGCTCACAAAAGATTTTGACCTTATTAAAATGATCCAGAGGAAGTTGTCGGGTTTATCTTTAGCAAACTAGACCAGAGTTAGGCTGTGATCTATAATAGTTATCCTCAGATAATACTCAATTCGAAGATGTTGTCGTGAAACACATTAATTTTGCACAATTACATTTGCCTTAACCAATCTTGCTTTTCACCGATTTTGCCTTCAGCCACTTTCTCCAAGTACCTTTTCTCCACCTTTACCTGCCTTTGGAATTGAGAGTGTGTTTGTGCTTAGAATCAACATTAAGATAAAATTAAATACACCATGTGGATATCTTACTCCTCAATTCATTTTAAGTTTTGGAATTTCGTTAAAATTCAAGTTCACTTTGTAAGAATTCATGGATTGTTAGCGTTTCTCAGGATGTGTTTTACTATCGAGCTGGTGCTGATACAAAGCCTTAATTGATGATGTCACGGACAATCCTTGCTTTTGGTTTTCCAGGGAAAACTCACATTGAGGGACCAACCATTCCTTCTCTCAGTCACAGAAATAATATTTAGGATGAAGCAAAACTTCTAGAAGGAAATGGACAGTCCCTGGAAAGGGTATTTATGGTCATTTGAATGTAATTGGCCCCCATAATCCCAAAGGGAGTGGTACTATTAGGAGGTGTGGCCTTATTGAAGTAGGTGTGGCCTTGTTGGAGGAAGTGTGGCACTGTGGGAGAGTGCCTTGAGGTCTCTTCTGCTCAAGCTTCACTCGGTGTGACAGACAGTCCACTTCCTGTTGCCTGCAAGATGTAGAACTTTCAGCTACTCCTCCAGCTCCACATCTGCCTGCATACTGCCATACTCCCCACCATGATGATAATGGACTGATCCTCTGAAACTGGAAGCAAGCCACGCTAATTAAATGTTTTCCTTTATAAGAGTTGCCGTGGTCATGGTGTCTCCTCACAACAATAGAAACCCTAAATGTCAGTTGCAACAATGGCATGGCTTCCCTGTGACATCATGACCCCATTCAGATCTCAAACCAACACAGGCCACACACAACCCTATATCAAGTCCCTTCTCTACACTTTACTCCCACCAAGCCCCTGGTGCTGGCAAGAGTCCAAGAGATGCAGGAACAGCTTTTTAAATTAAAAATATTATTATTATTGTGTATGCAAGCATGCATGTGAGTGTACATGCCACAACACATGTGTGGCCATCAGAGGAGTTGAATCCTGTGGTGCCTTTACACCTTCTCATAGATTGTGACAAAGAGAAATCAGGTCACCAGGCTTGTGCCAAAGCTGAGCCATCTCACAGGTGTTCTTTATGAAGAAAAATAGAGAGAGAGCAGTCTCCTCTGGATTAAAATATGTACCTTCTCCTCTTTCGGTACTAGCTACTATCGCCTTCACAGCATGTAATGGAAAAAGGTAGGAAGCATTATCAACACAAGCATATTGATAAATATTCCGTGCACAGATTCTGTCAAACCTGTCAACTCTATGCATCTAACAGGGAGTGACAGAATTCTATTGCTGATGCTATAGTCATCACACATACTTTTTTAAAATATTCCATTAGAAAATCTTACATCAGAATCCAGACATCGCATAGGCAAATGCATGCTAGAGCTACAGAGTGTTGGGTAGACTATAGAGATTCATGGAGTTCCTCTTTCCTTTGTCAAGTAAGCAAGGTCTCCTTTGGATGTCTAGCTAGTTTGAATCCAATCAAATCTGAAATATAAGGAGTTAAAATCATCCATTGCTAAAACAAGAGGAATTATGGGTATTTAACAACACATTTTATTCTTTTTTTCAAGACAGGGTTTCTCTGTGTATCCCTGACTATCCTGGAACTCATTCTGTAGACCAGGCTGGCCTCAAACTCAGAGATCTGCCCCCTCTGCTTCCTGAGTGCTAGGATTAAAGGCATGCACCACTACAGCCTGGCTACATTTTTATTTTCAACCACAACCCTGTGACTAATTTTATAAGCATAAAAGGCCCTTTGAGGACAGGGAGGTGACACACTTCCTATTCCATTTGGCCCAACATTTTCACCTTTGGAAGCAATGCTTAAATGAGCATAATAGAATGACAGATGTTTTAAAGTATTCTCATAGGAAAAAAAAATGGGATAAAGGTGAAAAGTAACAAAAATTCATGTGGTTATTTATCACAAGAACTCATAACCTCAGTGGGACCCGGTGCCATCCAACTATCATCTCAACTACTCAGGAAGCAGAGGCAGGAGGATCAAGAGTTTCTGGTCTGACTGTGCCACAGAGTGAGTACAAGGGCAGCCAAATCAGCTCATCAATGGCCTGTTTCAAATTAGAAAGTTTTTTTTGTTTGTTTTTTGTTTTTTGTTGTTTTTGTTATGCTGAAGATATAAGTCAGTGGCAGAGTGCTTGCCTAGAAAGCATGAGATGCCTGAGTCTCAACCTAGTGTGTATGCGTGAGTGCGTGTGTGTATGTGTGTCTGTGTGTCTGTGTTAGGGAGAGAGAGGTACTCCAATATACTGTGTGCATGTAGGGGGGGTACTCCTATATATATGTGTGTGTGTGTGTGTGTGTATGTGTGTGTGTGTATCAATAGCCAAAGTAATTCAATACAAATTACAACTTACAAACATCATTTTTTGCCTTTCAATCACATGTCACAAAATCATTTCTGATAAGAATATGGTTAAAAAAATTCACTTCTAGCTGGAAACCTCACAAACTACGTGCAAAAAGCCTTAGAAAATGTTAAGCCTATCAATTCAATAAATTTATTTTTATAAATATACCTAAAAAAGAGATGCATGTTAATATTTAATTTTAAGGCTAATGACTACAGTATTATTTATAAGTCACAATTAGAAGCATAGCATGTATCTCAGAATATAAAAACTTCACAGGAATTAAAAACCTTGTTTTCAAGTAATGTTTAACAACTTAAAAAACGTTAATGATGAATGATAAACTGAAATGTGGGATGCAAAAACAAGCAAACAAGGATGATACTTGTGTTTACTTTCCAATTTGCTTAACAAACCTTTAGGAGTTTGCCTGGGTCAGAGTGTCTATATGTTTTAGGAACATGGGAGTTGTTGTACTGGGTCAAGTCTTAGCTCAGCAGTCAGGAGAGGCCGCAGGACAGTTCAGGGGACAAAGGTGTCTTCCCTACAAAGGGTTCCTAAGCGTTCCAGGTGAACCGCACTAGCAGAGGCAGTTTCTCAGGTGTGAAGCACTTTAGTTCACACAGTGTTTTCGGATGTACACCTGCCCCCCCCCCCCCCCCCCCCACCCCCCCCCCCCCCCCGTCACTCACATAGTCCTCTGAAATTGATTGCGAACTATTATTCTTTCAATTTTACAGGTGAGAAAATGAAGGCTGAGGGTGGCCCAGTTGGTGATTGACAGTTCCCACTTCTTCCTGAAACCTTTCCACATGGGTCTTCCTCTGGAGGTGGGATTTGTAAGCCTTTCAGTAGATTTAGGAGTACGTTCCTGTCTCCTGTGTATTCTGCTCCCAGAGAAAATGTGGTGTTGGAGTTTAGCCTGTCCTCTGTGCTTCCACACAACATTGCTCCCCCAGGACATGTGTACACTGCTGGTCAATCCTATAATCTCTAGCCAGGCCTAATGTGGGATAAGAATGATCGCCATCAGGTCCTCTACTACCAGCCACAAACACGTTTGCAACCACCCTTACAGATAAGATAAGGTGGGGGCAGGAAAGGCCCCACACACAGGTTCTTTCTAATCACAGAAGAAAGTCCGGGATCCAAGGCTGTTATGAAGACCTGCCAATTATCATCAAAAGCCTTGTGTGACTTAGAAGCCTTGTATGGCTCCCACAACAGGCAAGTCTTCCCCGCTGGTTGGTCTGTTACATCTGGATGCTGTCTGGGCCAGACTGCTCAAACTTCACTGTGTGTGTGATTCACTTGAGGATCTTGTAAGAAAGCAGACTGTGTTCAGTTCCGAAGGTCCACTCTGAGTCAGCCTTTCTGACACATTCCTCCGAGGTGCTCCCACGCCTTCCGGTCTAGGGAAGACTAGTAGCAAAGACTGTGATTTGTAATCTGGGGTTCCTTTTCTACAGCAAAGACAGAGGTCACCTTCACTTCTTAGTTACCCCATTGGCAGTCATTCCCTGTTACTTGAAATTCCTCCATGATGACTCAGGCTGGGCTCTACTTTGTAACCCTCTGAGGCACTTCAAGCTACCCACCAGTAAAAGTAAACCAGAGTCTGGGGTACCCCTGACACCTACATTGCTATTTCCATAAGCTATTCATGGAAACGTTTTTTGGAGAAATTGTTTGTTTTTTTAAAGAACATACAAGCAAGCTAAGACAAAAAACCCAACTAATATGATAATTAAATAATCTCAACCTTTTATAGTTACCCAGGTTGCTGCTAACACTCAGAGTGTTCAAATGGATTAAATCATGTAAAAATCATTTTTTTCCTATAAAATTGGTTCACTCAAGCAAACTAAATGTCTGGGGCCATGCCATTTTAAAAGCAAAATTGAGCTGTGGAAGATATTAAAAATATGCAGCAGTGATCTTTATCACAGATTTCTAGCCTTTCTCCCATCCTAGAAATGTATCTAATGATTCACTCATTACTAGAAGCTATCAGGGGGGAAAATTTTCATTTCTACAAATCACTCCATATATGGTAACATGTTTTATTTGTTTAAAATCTTTTGTTTTTTAACTCCTCTGCAATTTTCTTTATAAGAAAGTCATAGTATAAGTGTCTAGTATGTGTGTTTTTACTAAAAAACAATAAAAAAATACATTATTAGGAAAATCAGCCTCACTTAAGCTGAAGAAAAGATCCCTACCCCTCAAGAAACTGAGGCAAGTTCAAGGTTCTGAGCTAATATCTTGTTCATCCAACTCATTGAGCTTTTTTTCCGTCTTAGTTTTTGTTTTAAATTTATTCATCTTTATTTTTTGTGCATGAGAATTTGTCTGCATGAATGTCCCTGGGTTACATGTCTGGTGCCTACAGAGGCTTAACAAGGGCATTGGATACACAGGAACTAGAGTTGCAGGTGGCTGTGAGCTGCTATGTGGGTGCTAGGAATCAAACCCGGATCCTCTAGAAGAGGAGCCAGTCTGCTTAGCCACTAAGGCAACTCTCCAGCCACTACTTATGGATTCTTGATATCTGAAAACTTTAGTTCTTATACAGGCTCTTGTCTAGAATATATTCAGTTATTTATCCATCCACCCATCATTGAGAAAGTTTTATTGTGCATCTATCATATTCCAGACACTTTTCTTATATATGAAATATGGAAGTCATGGCCCCTATCTTCAGGACTTTTGAAGCCAATAGGAGAAACCAGCTTTCACAATAAAAGGCCACATGGGGCAGAGATGAAGAACTCAGGCCCAGCGTTGCAGAGTGAACTCAGCTCCACCAATTTCTCAGCTGTATGAGCTTAAGTTATTTACAGCCTACATTTCCACTTTTCTAAAATCTGGATAACAGCAGTGTGGTTATCAGAGGGTTGTATAGACTAAGGGAAATCTTCCATGTAAAGCCATTTAGCCAAGTACCAGACATATATTAAGCAAGACAGGAATGTGAAGAAGCACGTGTATGGCTCAGTGTCCATAGGCAAGGGGTAATTCGTGCAGCTGTTTCAGCCCTTTATGAACAAAACATCCTGTGCTTACATCAGCTAGCCAAGTAAAGCAGGGGATGCATCAAGTCACTCTGAAGCCACAGAATACTCATTTTAGGAAAGACACCAATCCCTGAAATAGGAGAAGATTCTCATTAACCCTAGAGGAGCAATTCTCAACATGTGGGTCATATATCAGATATCTTGATATCGAATGACCCTTTCACAGGGGTCAAATATCAGATATTTACATTATTGTTCATAACAGTAGCAAAATGACAGTTATGAAGTAGCAATGAAAATAATGTTTTGGTTGGGGGCCACCACAACATGAGGAACTGTATTAAAGTATTGCAGCATTAGGAAAGTTGAGAACCACTGCATTAGAGTATGATCAATAATAATTGGTTTGCCCCAGCTACCTTTGGACCCTGATAGCACATGCTCTGTGCATAAGCGTCGCAGCACAGTGTTACCATCAAATCTAATAACCAACAGCAAACCATGCAAATACCCTGGAAAGGCCACACAAGGCAAGTCCTCTCCAAGAAGTGTGCCAGGCAGCTCAATGATGGCAGCCCCGAGAGCTTTTGAGAACCCAGCAGTTGACCTCTGTTCCTCCTCGGCCCTAACCACCCACCTTGCTCCAATCTGAGTTGATAAGCAAAATACAAAGATAGGCCTTCCATTTAGAGAGCCTGGGCACAGCTGCTATAGGGTGGTTCTGAGAATAGTGAGGGAATTAGATAAGAATGGAAATGTCAAGAAAATCCCACAGGCTGGGCAGAAATCACAATGGGCCCAGGAGTCCATGACACACCACCTGGAGTGAAAAGGTCAGGAGGAGTGAGCAAGATTGGCCGTCAACTTGACAATGTCTACAAAAGACTAAGACCCAAACATTTTCTTGTCTGTGTCGTTTGAGGTGGGAAGAATTACCCCAAATCTCGGCCACCCCTTCAGGCGGCAGCCCACACAAATGGACAAGGAGGAAGGAAGCTTTTGGGGTCAGCCTGCTTGCCCTTACTCCTGCTGGCAAGTTCATTTATCCTGTTTCCAAGGCATTCCTTCACCAACTTTTCTGGGATTCCAAGGTAGATTGTAGACTAGCAGTGTTCTGGGAATCTTCTGGGACTCCAATACCAGATTGGGACTGCTGAGACATCCAGTCTTTGGAACTGAACAACTACCAGATTCCTGGTCTTTCCATTGTTGGATCACATGGACCACAGCCTGCAATTAAATGCCAGCCTCACTACACACACACACACACACACACACACACACACACACACACACACACACCACATACATTCTATCAGTTCTGTTCCTCTACAGCACCCTGACTAATACAAGCGCAGTCTCCACCTGTGTAATGAGAACAGGCCAAAGATTAGAAGACACGAGATGCAGTTATCTGAAAATGTGAAGATGGAAAATATTAAGTCGGAACAGTGAGCTCGGGCTGATGGGAATGTTAATCAAATGGCTATGTAAGTTAGGGCCGTGAGTGGAGCTTGACATCACAGCCTTGACGGAGCTCTGCATTGTGGGCATCGTCATCGACCCCTCTGAGGAGTATACACAGAACGGGCCGTGGTAGGATGTGGGGTTCTGTGAACCAGAACAGTGGTCATGTGTTCCCTAATGTAGGGCTACAAACCCAGTGACCCACATCTGCGACTTGGCTTTGATTGCGCACTGTTATCTGAGCTCTGCCTGTGTGTAAACACACCTAAACGCTGTCCACTGCTTCCACTCTCTGGTTCCTTAATTCCCACTCACCCCTAAATCCCTTCTTAGACTTCTTTTTCCCTCTGACGATTCTCATTTTCCCTACCCAGTGAAATTTTTTTGCATCTCTCTGTGTGTGCATGTATGTATGGTGGTCACAGGGGAGGGGGATGGGCATGGAGGTGGACATGAGTGTCTACTTCACTTTATTTACCAGGGCAAGGGGTTCTTGCTGAGCCCAGAGCTCACTGATTCTGGCTAGTCTAGCTAGCCAGCTTGCTCTAGTAGTCTTTTGCTTCCAGCTACCAAATGATGGATTGTAGGTGGGCCACCACACCACATGAATCATGTTTGCAGCAAACATGTCATCTACCAAGCCGTCTTCCCAGTCCCTCAGTGGCCATGGCAGGCTTCACACTAGCTAGCTCTTATATCTTAAATTAACCCATTTCTATAAATCTATACTTAGCCATGTGGCTCATGGCTTACAGGTACTTTTACATCTTGCTTCTCATGGGTCGTGACTGGCAGCATCTCCTCTGCTCTGTCTCTCTTCTTCCTCTCTAGCTCCCTGAGGCTGAAAGCATGAGCAGTTGATTTGTAGCCTCATTCAAATCTTTTCAGCCACTATGCATTTGAAGCCTGATATAATGACACTTCTTGCAAAAGACACTTGTGTTTTCTGTCCCCAGGTCTTGTTTCCAAATACTGTTGCATGGTAAACCTGAAGCAGAGGCTACAGCAATTGGTAACACAAGGGATTGTGGGGTTCCCTGAAGAACTTGCCTTTAATTAATGAACTAGGTACCACACCCCTCTGATGTAGGTCATTTAAGTCACTTTTATTTCTTCCCAGAGCGAAGCCAGTCATGTATAGAAAAATTCAAGGTTGGAAGATTTTGTAAGTGAAGTTGTTAAAGTCTAGACGGAGCAGTCTGCCAGGCTATCCCACATCTATGAGGGTAAAGATATAAAATCCTATTGGCGTAACCATAAAGTTTTGATTCCTTTCCACTCAGATTACCTCATGCACGCCTCTGGTGTTTAGTCAAAGACAGACTTGAGATCTGTTCGTGTGCTGCCAGAGTTTCTACTCTTTCTTATGCTGTAAATCCAGTGGCACAAGAAGCCACATGCTTCACTGTGAGGAACCATTTCAACGCCGGTCATAAACACATATATCATCAGTTGAGAAGCAGGCAGACTTTCATCTACACAACAAAAACCCGCAGGCAGTCCAAGAGCCCAGGTGGAGGTCAGCACTCTTGCTACGTGGTATTGATTTGAATCCTGGGTTCAAAACTTCGGGTTCTTTGTGTGACCCCCTTTCCCTGCTGTCAAACTCTTGAGTGACAGTTCAGGGTGAGCCGAAGGTGAGGTGGTTCTGACTTTTCCTGACACCGTTGGTTTTAAATTTCCCTTGGTTTATGGGAACACTGTAGTGACATTGTCGGAGAACTAGGAAGCTGTCTTGCCAAGAAGCCAGAGTCTGCTTTATAGCACGCAGCAGGCATGGCGAGTGGGAGAGATGCCAAATGGCCTGAGCCTGAGGACTTCTCTTCGAGAAGAACACAAGAAACTGCCACATTCTTTATCTGATTCTCTTTTGCACTTGAAAGATCACGTGACCTTGGCTCCGGTCCCTGTTCGCGTCTACGTGATGTCTATGCATTGAACAGCTCTCGCTCTCTCCCACTTCACCGTCAGAATTCAATTTCTGTCTCTGTTTATTCTTTCTTGGTTTGAATAAAAACTTCACCTCAGCAACCATAAACAAATACCCTACCCTGAAAACACGACACCCTCTCGTCATTCTGCTTCGAGCATCCATGCTCTTCCCACTGCTTGCCCATCGCTATGTTGGCCCGATAACCCGTTACGGAAGTGAAAACCAAACATGGACAAATAAATCCTGCTGAAAGCTGGAGCTTCCCAAGGGTAACATCAGAGATCATCAGTCAAGCAGAAAATGTTAGCATTCATTTTTCCCATGTTGTAAAGCCCTTTGTTAGTACAATTTTTCCTTTTTTTTTTTTTCCAGAAAAGGCACAATGCCCTACATTATGGGAGACAGTCTATACAAACAGCAGTTAGTCCGTGTGAAAGTGCTCGGCATTGGGCCCTGGAGTTCACACAAACACCCCTTACAGTGAGACTTCTGTCTCAGGGCACACCACCTCACAAGGTCCTTGGAGCGTTAAAAGATCAACCCCTTCGCTTTCCAATCTCAAGGGGAAGGATCAGCCAAGCTCTCCATGATGGCCCCGGCCAGAGGAGACTCCACTCACTAGCAAGGGAGGAGCTCTTCTGTCTGAGTCCCTGAGACTGAGAATAGAACAAGATCCCCAGTCAACCTGACTCTGGAAGGACCATGAGCTGGAAGGACCATGCCGTGTTCCAGTCTTCTCTTTCTTGGTGTCCTCTGGTGTATTCTTTTTTTATTTTGTTGTTGTTGTTGTGTTTGTTTTTCGAGACAGGGTTTCTCTGTGTAGCTTTAGAGCCTGTCCTAGAACTCGCTCTGTAGACCAGGCTGGCCTCGAACTCACAGAGATCTGCCCTGCCTTTGCCTCCTGAGTGCTGGGATTAAAGGTGTGCGCTACCACTGCCTGGCCTCTTTTTGCTTAATTTTTTTGTTGTTGTTGAGGTTTTTTGTTTTTTATTTTGTTTTGTTTTGTTTTTGTTTTTTGTGTTTTTTTGTGTTTTTTGTGTGGTTTGTTTGTTTGTTTGTTTGTTTGTTTTGGCCTGCTTGATTGATCTACTTTTGGTGAAGAGATGTTGAAGACTTCACATTAGTTTATTCCTCTAGTTCCTCTCATAGTTCTGTCAGGTTTGTCCCAGTATTTTGACACTTCACTGTTTCGCACATGCATGTTAGTGACTGTTATAGTTCACTGGAGAATCAAGTCCATTATTATTATTCTGCAATGAAGCTTGTTATCCCTGATGACTTTTCTTGTTTTGAAGTTCATGCTGTCTAAAGTCAATGTGGCTCCTTCTCTCTCTTGTTAATGTTAGCATATTATTATATATGTTTCACCTCTTCCATATGTTTTTTGTCTTTTTTTTATGTGTATATGTGATTATGAATGTTTGTGTGTGTGTGTGTGTGTGTATGGACATACATGTGTATTTAGGTGCCCCCTCACATGAACACACATATGGAAGCCTGAGTTTGATGTTGGAAATCCTTCTCCATCACTCTCCACCTTATTCTTTTTGAGGCAGAGTCTCTCAGTTAAATCCAGAGCTTGCTAATATAGCTATCTTCACTAGCCAGGGATTCCTCCGGGGTCCTCTGTCTCCACCTTCTGAGGCTGGAATTACAGGTGGTATTGATATGGATCCTAGGGATCTGACTTCTTGGTCTTTTGACTTGTGCAGAAACATGTTAACCACTGGATAGAATCAACTGGAGAGAGTCAACATCTATGTCTACTCTATCCAACAAGAGCAGACTATCTGTTCTTCTGAGCTCATAGACAGCATTTACCAAGGCAGCATTTAGGGCCATAAAACACATTTCGGGATTTTTGAGCCAATAAAAAGCATTGAGAACACACTTGAAGCAGAGAGGAGTTTCAGCAGCACATTTCTAAAAGAATTCCTAGAAGAAATCTGAAGACAACTTCCAAAACATACTGAACTAATGAAAATATAACTTACCAAATATGTGACATGTGGGGAAAACCATCTTAGAAAAACCACAGTAGCGGATGCATATTTGAGAAAATAAGAGAGACCCAAAGTCAATCACCTGGGCAATCACCTCAGGAAACTTGAAAAGAAAAAGCAAATGCAATCTAAAGCAACAGAAAAAACAAAATGAAAATGAAACAGAAATCAGTGAAACAGAAAGTCTTAAAAATCAATAGAGAAAAATCAATAAAACAAAAAACATGATTAAATTTTAAAAATGGACCAAAGACCTTAGCAGGGACCTCTCTAAAGAGGAAATACCAATGGCAAGACTCAGGGAGATGGCCCACATCACAGACCACCAAGGAATGCGAGTCAACTGTGAGATACACCTCACGGCTATTCACATGAACAGCGTCCAGAAGAAGGACAACAGTAAACACTGACAAAGGTGTGGAGCAACAAGAGCCCTCATTTTCTACTGGACAGAACAAGAAGTCTCCAGCCCCTCCAGAAGGCAGCAGTGTGATACTCTTACCTTGTAAACAAATCACAATCCTTGGCATTGACTCAAGGATATTGAAAACCTACCACGACCCAAGAACTTACACATGGATGTTATGACAGCTTTATTCATAATTGCAAACCTTTGTCCTTCAGTGTTTGAGTAAGTAAAGAAACTGTGGTTCATCCCGATAATGAAGAGCTAAAAGCAATGAGATATCAAGCTGTGAAAAGACATGGAAGAAAATTAAATGTCTATTACTAAGTGAGTCTGAAGAGACCATCTGCTGTGTGAGTCAACTGCACGGCATTCTGGGAAAGGTAAAAACCATGACGACAGTGAAATGGTTCGTGTTTGCCAAGTCACAGAGGAGGGAGAGATGAAGAGCAGAACACAGCAGACTTCAGGATAGTAAAACACCGTGAAGAATGTCATGATTCATTCATCTAAACCTGAAGCATGCCCAGCACCAGGAGTGAGCCAGATGTCAGCTGTGGACTTCAGGTGACATGATACACCAGCATAGCTTTGTCAACTGTGGTGGGAGAGAGGCTGTGTGGAGCGGAGACAAAGGGTGTCTGAGATATCTCTGTACCTTCTTCTCTGTTTTCCTGTGAACCTAATAATGCTCCCAAGAAGCTGACCAAGTCTTATTTTATAAAGAAAAAAAACAAAACCTATATTTCTCAAAAGAAAAATAAACCATTTGAGTTTGGCCAATGATTACTATCCCTATTTTTACATATTTTCGATTTTTGGGAATGCACACATAAATTTTTAAGAGTTGAGCTCAATCACAGATTGAAAGTGTTTGGGCGTTGTTTGGCATGCATGTTATTCATCTTCTGTGGTCAGCATTATCATTCTTTGGAACTTAGTTTACCATCGGTTGCTGAATCTACATCCATTAAGCACAAAAATCCCTTTTCTCCTAAACCCCGCTCCTGGAAACCACTTTGAATTCCCTCCCCTGAAAGTGTCACTGTGCTGTGTGCTTCAGAGTGAAATTATACAGTAGTTGTGTCTGTGTGTCTGCCCTGTTTCACTTAGTGTAGTGTCTTCAAGAGTTAACCATGTGGTAGCCCCCATCAGAATTTCCTTCTGCGAGGCTGAATGGTATCCTCACTCCGTGTGTGTGTGTGTGTGTGTGTGTGTGTGTGTGTGTGTGTGTGTGTGTGTTTGACATTTTGTTCATCTGCTCACCCTACATGGTCACCTGCTTCTTTTTCTTGGCCATTGTAAATGGTCTTACTATGCACATAAATGCACAATTAACTCCTCAAGTTTGGAACATTAGCTTTCTCAGTTTCAGAGAGTGAAGTTCATCATGGCAGAGACCATACAGCACAGAGTGGAGGGCATGGCCAAACAGCTTGTCCTGTGGCAGCAGAAACATACAGTACAGCATGTTCACACCTTGGAAGATCAAGAAGAAAGCTTGAGCCAACACCAGAAGCAAATATCTTCAAGGCCCACCACAAGTGACCCACTTCTGCTCACTAGGTTCCACAACTTCCTAAAGTAGTGTCACCAGCTGGGCAGTAAGCTTCAAACACATAACCTGACATTTTATATTCAAACCATAACATTCTGGCCCTAGACCCCATAGACTCTGCCATCTTGAAATTATAAATGCATTCAGCCCAACTTCAATCGTCTTAATAGTCTCAACCTTCAAGGTCAATTTAACTGTGAGACCCTATACAATCAAAGCACAAGTCACATAGTTCCAAAATACAGTGACAGAGCAAATATCCCCATTCCTAAAGGAAGAAACAAATACAGACAGATACCAGAGCAAGACCAAACTCCATTGAGGCACTATCAAATCCTGAATCTCCATGTCCAGCCTCCAAGGCTTGTGGTGGCATCCGCTGAACTCCAACAAGCTTGGGAGGATGTGTTCCTATTGTCCTACCGTTTACAGTGCAAATGGCCTCTCTCTTGGGCCAGCTCCACTTGGTGCCTACAGTTATCCTTAATACCAGTTTCACGCTCCTGGTGTACCCAGCATCCTACAGTGTTCAATAAATACATTGGCTTCCCTCAGTTTTCTTGCTAGCAATCTAACCCTGCAGCACATTTCCTGAATTTATCAATTTGTTTGTTTGTTTTCTGGAACCTTGGTGCAAGGCTCCCTGACACTGTAATTCTTGCATTCTGCATGTGGCCAAAATTATCGCCACATGGGTGATATCAAGTTCCGCTGCTAGCTCAAGATATATCCTGGCTCCGATGTACCACATCTGTAGTAGTATCTGAGCACCTTCACCACTGCACATGTCCTAAATGACCTTGCCCAAACATTCTCCTCTTAAAGGTAATTCAAGTTTACATATCTATACTCTGGGCACCTTCCCTGTGCAAAGTCCTACCTTCAAGTAATTTTTCTTATTATCCTAAGGCAAAATATGAGGTTTATTTTCAGTGGAATTAATCTCTAACACTTACAGCCACTTGTACACCCCTGTTTTGTCCATAGCTTTAAGTGATTTTGTGCCTCTCTGATGGTTAGTTATAAGTGTTAATATGTAGAAATCTAGAATCATCTACTAGTAAGAGAATCTCAATGAGATATTTACTGTCTAGATCACTTGGACTTGAAAGCATGTCACTTGGGGATTGATTGTCTTGATTGCATTAATTGAGGTCAGAAGACCCACCAGGAATGTGGGCAACAACCGTTTCATGAGCTGAATGAATGAGAAGAGAAATAGCTGAGAAGCATGAGTGTGTTCATTCTCTACTCTTGACTGCGGCTGGGACCCTAACTGCTTCAATTTCCTGCCTCCTCAACTTCCCCACCACGGTGGGCTGTAACATGGAATCATGAGTCAAATAAAACTTTGTCAGGGTATTTTATCATAGCAACTAGAAGTCGAAGACAGCTCCTACCCACATGTTTTTTATATCTACATTCTCTGGTTTTTGCTCTCTCACTCTATAAATCTGGCTAAAAAGCAGCAAGCGGTAACCATGCCACAGTCTGAATGCTGTGCTATCTTGAAACTTTCTCCAACAAATAAATTCACATGTTATATTTTAATTGATCCTCATTCAAATTCTCAGAACATGGGGAGAAATAGCCAGAGTCTTTACAAGGATCTAACAAGAAGAAATTCTAGTCCAATCCCAATGGAATCTTTCTTTCCTGAAACACTGTAGGATGATGGTCTTGTTGCTGATACTTCTAAGAGTGTGCTGGTCTTCTGAATTCCCATCAGAATGGTCCATTGAGCTCTGTGTACAGCATTCTGGGTCTTTTCTAGCTAATAACTCTGTCTATTAACTCCCACAGTACAGTTTTGAGGGTCTAAGAACCATATTAATGAGTTCATCATATCAATGACCCCACTTCGTGCTACCGATTTTCTGTACTAGATACTTTTCATATTGTTGTAATAAAATCCCTGACAGAATGACTGGAGAGGGAAAAGGCTTCTCTTGTCCCCATGTCGGAGCACACCATTCAACATGGCGGGAAGGTATGGAAAAGTAACTTAATCTACAGAACTAAGAGCTAGTGGCACAGCTTGTTCACTCGCTGGTACGACCTCCTCATCTCCAACGATGCACAGGGATTCCAATTGTCCTACACCCCTATCGATACTTATCGTTTTCTGGATTTAAAAAAAAAATTAGCAGCTATCTTGATGGGCATCAGGTGCACTTCATGTAGGTTTTGCTTTGTGTTTCTTTTCCATTTGCAATATCAATTTGCATATTTTCCTTTGGAGAAATGTCAGTTCCAGTCCTTCGCCTGTATCTAAACTGGGTTATGTTTTTGAGGTGTTGGCCTCCAGATGTTTCATAGCTGTATCAACACTTACTTTCAGTGACATTTTATCTCAAAGCCCTCTCACCAACTAGGCAGGAGCAGTCCTGCCCTTGTTGAGCTGAACTCATGTGGTAGGCATGGAACTGTCACTAAGATATTTCCAAAGGCTTCCTATCCCAACAACCCCTGCTCTTCCCCATCTACACCTTACTATCACCAAAGGAAAACCTGTGGGGCACCTCCAGAGAAGTCTTTGGTCTCCTGGAACTGAGAAGGATTGAAAACTAGTAGACTAGATGACCTCCACATCGTCTTCCAGATAACAGGCAGTGTGCATGTGAACCTGCACTTCTGTGTGAAGGAGAAGGAATTTCAAGAGTAAAGAATTTTCACCTGTACTTGTCTCGAGAAGCATCCCATAATGTCATCTTCCCCTTCTCCCCATCATGAGGACCCTCTAGTCTAACATGGAAGTTCAAAACCATTGTAAAGACTGTTAAAATTCTTGTAACAGATTAGTATGGTGAATCACAATGCTCCATTATTCCCTTTGCTGGATGGCATTGAGATAAGTCTATTGGTAAAATATTTTTAAATGTAAAAAAGTTAGAACTGCTCTGGTATGTAGCATGCTGAGTGTAACACTTTCTGATTTATTTTTCCTTTGTTTGTGTGTGTATCTAGAGATGTCACTATAATATGACCTTGTTCTCACATACACACCTATGACAAGGTAAGGTCTAGTTTTCCATTCCCCAAGTCGAGGCTGGCCTTGTGATTTGCTTAGACTGGAGAATGGGGTAGAAGTGGCAGAGCTCTGAGCCTCAGCCACACTGTTGCTCTCAGCTTTGGAATCCTGTCCAGCCACAATGAAAACAGAGCCTGGGCTAGTTGGCTGACAATGAGCAACAAGTGTTTCCATTATCTCATTGCCCCAGCTGACAGTCAACCAACAGCCATACCCGCCCCTGAAGCCATTCCAGCCATCTAGTCTACAGCCATCCCTTACCTCATGACTACAGAGACATAAACCAGCTCAACGTATATTCAAAGAACTATGCAATGGGTATGCACTCATGAAGTATTTATTGTTTTAGATTGCTGATATTTGGGGAGGTTTGTTATGTAGTGGTAGTTAGATTATCAAGGACTTCTTAAGACAAATTCAAAGAGTGGCAAATAAGGATTGGTTGATAAATAAAACAGTGATTGGCCAGTAGCTAGGCAGGAAGTATAGGCAGGACAAGGAGAGAGGAGAATTCTGAGAAGTGGAAGGCTGAGTCAGAGACACACTGCCAGCCGCCGCCATGACAAGGGAGATGTAAGATACCGGTAAGCCACGAGCCACGTAGCAAAGTATAGATTAATAGAAATGGGTTACTTTAAGATATAAGAACAGTTAGCAAGAAGCCTGCCATAGCCATACAGTTTGTAAGCAATGTAAGTCTGTGTGTTTACTTGGTTGGATCTGAGCAGCTGTGGGACTGGTGGGTGAGAGAGATTTGTCCTGACTGTGGGCCAGGCAGGGAAAACTCTAGCTACAAAGAGGACCAATTGGATCTTGCACAATGAAGTCCTTCTTTCAATGCCTTATTCTTAAACAAGTACTTGATGTTGTTATCAAAAACAAGTACTTGATGTCATTATCAAAAGGTAAACACTCTAGTGTAAGTTATCAATATTTGCATAAACCACAAAAGGGCTTAGAAAGAATGTCTCATTTCATACTACTCAAAGATAAACATAAACAAGTATTTGTATTAACCAAAGAAATATTTCCTTTAGGGCTTTGATCTCCTGACCCATGTACTACTCTTGTACATGGCATCCATACACTCTACCAGTGGTATTTCAAGGAACATGAGAAATCATTTCAGTAGTAAATGCCTGTTTCTATTTGGCTTTTAGTTAGAGTTAGGCATAAAAGGGAAAGGTAAATAGTAAATAGCAACAGAGCTGAAGGTCTTTCCTAGTCAGAGAGCAGAGGTCTTCCATTGATGTTCAGCATCCTTCAAAATGCATTGCCTTTACAAAAGTGAAGAAAGACGTGCCCCTCTGTAGATCAACCAGGATAAGCCTTTTCTATGCAGTCTGATATGAGGCCATTGCCAGGGTTCATTACAGCCAACAATCCCTCATGTCTGATAGCCACCATGGTTCAGTTTTGACTCTAATTTTCCCAAAGACTAAGTAGCTTTTCTTCTGAGAAACTTTAAGAAGGAAAGTGAGTCTAATTTATGCAAATCCATGCAATACAAATCAGACTGTTTCTGCCAGAAATCACAGTCTCTGGAGAGATTTAGTGTTTTCTCACTTTGCACAAACTCCCCAACACGGTGGCAGTGTGCCCAGGCCACCATCTTGGCTTTGTGATAGTAATTTGTTCATTTATCTTTAAAAATAGAGACAATTCAATCCAACCCCCCCACGTTCAATCAGTGAAGGACAAGGAGAGTCTCAGTGGCGGCAGTCAGCCAAGCCTGTCAAAAGCTCTGATCCCACAGCTGAAATTTAAGAGACTAGAGGAGAGTGGGGGCTTGGTCATGTCGAGAAGTAGCACAGAGATAAGGAGGGCATCGATTGGGACATTGGAGTGGGGGGGGAGGTCGGCTTTATAAACCCAGTTCCGGCAGAATTCATTATCAAAGACGAATGATAAGGACTTTAAGGATAAATGTTGGAGCTGAATAGGCAAAGACACTGGGCATGCGTACACTTAAGGGGAGTGTAGAGTAGAAGGGGAAAATTTAGTGACAGCTGAGGGGCATGAGGAAAAGGAACAGACAGATATGTTGGGGTAGTTGAGAGGACTATGAGAGCAGCAGGTGGGGAGAAATGACTGGAGCCACTAGAGAGAAAGGGACAGCACAAGCAGAAGAGATGGGATTAAGAATGTGGCTATGATAGGGCAGGCTTAAAAGGCACGGCGTGGGTGTTAAATATGTCGTGCTATCTCTTTAGCTATAATGAAAACTAATTTAGCTTTTCAGCTTCCTTTCAACAGTTTATCTCTTCCCCTTGTGGTTTTTAAGTAGGATCAAGTCAAGATTTAAGTCTGGACAATTGAATATTGCAAATTGTCCTCCTTCTTTTTTCTTCCCTAGAAAGGCCTGGGTTTCCTAGAATTCCTTCTGTTGCTTGGGCATCCTGGCTCTTGTGATGATGTAGCTGGATCTCCCTGACCTTGGACATCACTCCCTTTGGTATATCTGCTGCTGCCCTTGATCTCACCATGGTTTGGGGGTTCTCTCATTCTCTTTTCCATGGCTTTGTTACCCGTGATGTCAGTCATCCACTGTCAAGCCCGATCCCAAACTATAAGATGAAAAATTTTCAAACATGAAGATTTCCTTAATTACAACTCTACATTGATTTGAATAGTGTGATGAAGTCTTACCCACTCTATTCCATGCCCCATGGGAAGCAAATTATCCATTTGTCTGGTGTATCCAGACTGTATATGCTACCCGCCCACTAGTCATTTAGTAGCTGTCTTGGCTGTCAGACTGAGGATCACAGCACCAGAGTACTTATGCCCAAATAATATTTTACATAACAACCTCAGGGGTAAGAGCAGTGATGCTGGGGATTCTGATACAACAGGGGAACCCATGAAGTGCTTCCTTTAAGTGAAGAAGTGAAAATCCCTCAAGAGGAACTAAAAGCACTGTATACTGAGGCTGTTCAGATCTGTAGCAAGAACGTGTCTTCTCCTCATGCAATTGCAAAGGAGGAAGAAAATGAAGATGTCCAAGTGTTTGCTGTGTCATCTCAGACTGCAGAAGTTACAGCCCACAGTCCTTGCCAAGGACTTAGCGAAGACAGAAAGATGTCAGTTTGTGGACATAAGTATTCATAGGAGAGACATTGTACATGAGAGCTGGGTACCATCCATGGCTTTAAGGCAATGAGTGTGGGTCTTAGAATGGATCTCCCTCCCGTAATGGGAGCACTGTGCCTCATCTCAACTGAACATCATTAGGACCTCCATTCTCAGCTGTATCTTGGAGGGTAGGGCTTTAACATCAGCCCTGACACCCTGGGGGAGTGCACTCAAGACCACTGGCCTGGTTCCTATATCCCAGCCACGCCCAGCCACTACATATACATCCGTGCAAATTCTCAAATGCTTCTAGACTCCCCAGATAAGTCACAGTAAAGACAGTGGGTGGCTTTCTGATCTGGAATCCTCCAACATGAGTTTTCTGGTGCTTTCTCATGAGTCTTCGGGGTTTAAGGAATTCTTTATCAACAAATTTCTGGCTACTAAACTCTAGCCATTTCCCCGTCAGGTGCAGGAACTTTAAAGGCCTTTCCCAGAGGGAGAGAGGCTGCTCTCTAAGATTTGGGAGAAGGTATTTTCACAAATTTATTGGGTTTATTGTTGAAACATATTGAGGGGCTAGAGAGATGGCTCATCCCTTAAGAACACATGATGCTCTTGTAGAAGACCCTAGTTGGTTCCCAACTCAACTCTGGTAGCTCCCAACTGCCTGTAACTCAGGCTTAAAAGGGATCCCATGCCTCTGGGCTCGACACACAGACGTACACACGCATACTCATAACTAATAATAAAATAAATCTTTACAAAATTAAAAAAATACAATGAGTGAATGGGAAGATATCCCAGTGAGTAAATAATTGTTGTGCAAGCATGGGGATCTGAATTCAAATGCCCAGAATGTACATAAACCCATACACTGCAGAACGAGCCTGTAATCACAGTATTTCTACAAGGAGATGAGAAGCAGAGCCAGGAAAACCTTGGGAGCCAGTTTAGTCTGCTGTACACAGCAGCAAATGACAGAGACCTGCTCAAAGAAGGAGGAATGCAAGGAACATTACCCACGGATATGGCTGTAGCATGGCACACATGTACCAGCATTCATACACAAATGGATTTCACTAAATGTTCTTTAACAGAAAGACTAAATTAACTAAAGCCAGATGGAAGTGGACTTTTGTAAGAGAAACAAAAGAGAAAGCAAAGAAAGTAGTAGTTAATATGTTCACTCCCAGTTTTCATGCCCAAGTCACATTCCTTTCCCTACAAGTCTCTTCCTCTTCTAGGAAACTGTGCTTCTGCTGGCGTCTTATCCATGGTAGCAAGACTTTCAAGACTTGGCAAGAGTCTCTGGTTGTCTTCTACTTACAAATAAACATGCTAGCCCTCCAGGGTGTCATGAAGGGCAACAGAAGCCGTGAGACTCCTGCTTAGAGACATAGGGTTTTATTATCCTCGGACCCCGTTAGCTGGAGCACTAGAACTTCCTGGTGCTGATTCTCAGACGCCACAGGGAGCTCTGGGAAGGACCAGGTGTCTCCTCCACATGCAATGGACTGAGCTAGAGGAGGGAAACTGTGAGATTAAGGCATCTGGGTCATTTATAAGGGGTAATAAGCATATTCAGTAGGGAGAAGGCATCTTACAGATCTGTGCTCGCTCAAAAGAATATTCCAGGAAACATAAAACCCTTGTATGTGCTACCAAAGATGTACAAAAATGAAAAAAAAAAAGGCCTTGGGGAATCAGCTCCATACTTCAGTAACTGTAGAATCTTTACACCATTTTGTCATTTCACTGAGGAATTGGGGGAAAAAAAAGATTCAAATCCTTGTGTGTGTTTAGAACATCTTTTGTCCCTAAAATCTTGAGATTGTCCCTCATTTTGTTATAATGAATCTGCTGTTTCAGAACAAAACAAAATTAACACACCTTTTAAAAATTAGATTTTTTTTTCCGGTGAGTGTGGATGATCCTGCATGAGTTTATGTGCACCACCTGTGTGTGTGATCCTGCGAAGGCCAGAAGAGGGTGTCAGATACCCTGGGACTGGAGTTACAGGCCACTGTGATTGCCATTGGGTACTCAGAACCAAAGCTCAGTCCTCTGCTAGAGCCATAGGCCTTCTTAGCCACTGAGGATGAGCTTTTATTGGTGTAGAGTGCTTTGATATATTATAATTGGAAATGAGCTGTCTTTTTATGCATAAATATGTCCCGACACACAGTTCTTTCCTCCCATCCTGATGATGAATTAACAGTGAATAATGACATGTCCTTACTCTTTCATCTGGTCTTTTCTATAAAATGAATGGTGGATGCCAACACTCAAGAAAAAAAATAGATATCCTTATTACTTTAAATATCTTAAGGGTACACATCGTTACGTTTTACACATATGAAAAAAATCACAATGAAATCCATTTCTCTGTATGTTAACCAAAAATTTAATTTATAAACTTTTTCTTCATGTTTCTTTTCCTCAGGACTCACTTCACGGCTCTCTTCTGACAAGGATGGAGGGTAGTTTGGCTAAAGAACAAAGTACAGTCTAACTTATAGCCAGGCAGCGGTGGGATGACAGATTTTTCTGTGTAGAAGAGGTAAAGCCGAACATTCAGCCTTCCTAAGCGCATCCCAGGACACAGCAAGATCCTCCAGCATATGGTCTACTTTCTTACGCACAACCAAATTTCTGAGCTTTCTCCTCAGCTGTCACTCACGATGAAAAAAGGTCTTGAAATATCACTGAGCTCACTGAAATTTCCGAAATTTATATATCACGGGTCACACAGAGGAGACAGGGGAAATGTAACCAAATGGAGCCACGCATGCACCGCCTGCATCTCCTTCCTGCGAAGCCCCATATCTGCCAGCTAAAATTACCCTCAGAAAACACTCATTCCTTTAACCAGCTTAAGGGATTCCTGGAATGTCACGGTCAGGCATGAATCAATTCCCCGGTTAATTTCCGCCAAGACAATACAAGATTATGTTACACCGTTTGCTCCAGTCTGGAGTTCCTCCTCTATAAAAAGACAAAAAGCTATCCACGTGAAAGAAAGTCGAAGCCTTTGTGGAAAGCTGCATTTCCCCTGTAAAATGAGACTCCTGCGTGTACGGTCTGCTATATTTGTCCTCATTCGTCACGGTGTTATGCGCATCGAGGCATACTGAAGAGACGTCCTGCCTAAATTAGCGGGGCTTGTTGCTTGTCAGAGCCCCTGGATTAGGAACAAGGCGCCTGGGCCAGGCCTGCCCTACCCTGAGCATGATCCTAACCCCTAGACTCGCTGGCAGCTTCGCGGGAATCTCAACTATGCGGCAGACTCCGTTGGGTGGTGTGCCACTTACCCACTGTTTTTAATCACACGAGCCTTAATTTGGAGGTACATTTTAAACCATGTTTTCGTTTTCTTTTTCTATTTTCTATCTGTACAAGCATGTTGCTGTATATTTTCGCTATATTCCTATAGACTAATAGATTTCCAGTCCAGTTCAATTGTACCGTGTTTTTGAAAGCAAACAGTTAAATGTCTCAAATGGGTCATACATTTCCCTTCAATAAGCTTTTCCTAGACAAATATCTTAAAGATCCAAAACTAGCCGGATGGTAGTGGTGGCGGCGCTCGCCTTTAATCCCAGCACTCTGGATGCAGAGGCAGGTGGATCTCTGTGAGTTCGAGGCTAGCCTGGTCTACAGGGGGAGTTCCAGGAGAGCCAGGGCTGTTACATAGAGAAACCTCATCTCAATAAACAAACAAACAAATAAACGAACAAGCACACAAACAAACAAAACATCACTGCAGTGATGTAATATCTCTTGGAAGGGACTGAAACAGTTATCCACTGGATGCTTAGTTTCACATGAGTGTAAGGGAAGTTAAAAAGAGTTCAAATAATTCTGGAAGATGCTGGACCTGAGAGATGGTTCAGTAAAAGGCCCTTGCGGCCAAGCCTGATGACTTGGTTTAATTCCCAGGACCCACAAAGTGGAAGGAGAGTGTCAATTTCCATAAATTGTCCTTTGACCTCCATATGTGCGCCATGGCACACACACACACCTCTCCAAATACACAATAAGTAAGCTGTAATAAAATAGTAATAAAAATATATTGACAAATATTTAAGATTATTTTAACCAAACAAGAAGATGCAAAATTATACCCTCCAGGTTGATATGATATGTTCATTGTGAGCACAGTATTGACACGTAGTAAACATTATGCAGTTATTTGTTAAGTGGATCAATTAGAGCAATGTTTTTTAAAAAGGAGTATTACAAAGAAAAAAAGACTGTGTGTTGATATCATTATCTCAAGATAATGAACCTAAGTCCAATCTTGTCTACAGTTTTAAATTATTATTAATATTTTTACAAGAAAAGAAATTTAATTTATTTTAGGAAAGAGAAATAATTTAGGAGTATATTTTCGAGAGTTAAGCACACAGGGAGAACTTGAGTAGCTATTTAGGCTTAATTGTTTCATAACTTTAATTTTTACAATATATTTAGTGTGTGTGTGTGTGTGTGTGTGTGTGTGTGTGTGTGTGTAAGTGCTCATGTGGTGTACATGCCCCAGTGTATTGTAGTCAGAGAACAACTTATAGGAGTTGACTCTCTTTTTCTACTGTATGGGTTCTGAACTTCAAACTCAGGTTGTCCAGCTTGGTAGCCAGCACCTTTACCTGCCGAGCCATCTCTCTGGTCCTGTTTCATAATTTAAAAAATATGGGTCAGTCTAAATATGGTGATATTTACCTGTAGTACCAAAGTTGGGAAGCTGAGACAGGAGGATCTCAAGTCTGAAGTGAGTCTAGGTTACACAGCCATAGCCTGTCTGTCTGCAGAAAAGCAGCCGTGGTCTGTCAGGTTCACAATTTCCACCAAATAGTATCAGATACTATTTGAAAAACCTCATGCCTAACAGTGATGCTCTTCTTAATTTATCTATGAAATTGTATGCCCCCAAAGTATAATTAACCTGCATTGGGTATCTAATTTGTATCAGGTGCCAAGGTGAATGTTACCTCCTGAAATTTAATTTTTTACTTTATTGATTTATTTAATCAATTGTAAAACACCCATACAAGATAACATTTTAAAAAACCAGCAGTATAAATACAAATATCAAAAAGTATTTACCATGAAAGAAACTAAGGAAATTTGATTTTAATCAAATAAACACTATCTTAGTCCATTTCCTGTTGCTAATGACATAATACTACTGCAAGCCAGGTAAGTTATAAAGAAAAGAGATTTACTTGTCAATCCTGTTTGGGGGGTGGGGGAGGTCAAGGGCCTGCATCTGCTGGTTACCTTCTTCCTGGCAGAATTCTGAAGCTGCTCAGGGCATCACGTGGTAAGCAGGAAAGACTTAGTCATGTGACTTTTATAGGCGATCTACTGTGGGAACAATCCATCAATCCGTTATTTGCATTCACAATAATGAATGGACTGATTGGTTCCGTTAGTGAGAAAGAGCCTTCATACGCTCCACCTAGTGAGTGAAGAAGCTCATTCACTCCCTCCCTCTCCTTCATGATCACCATGATCTGCACTGCTCTGCCTTCCATCCATGTTGTACTGAAACCATGAACAAAAAGGACTCCTGCCCTACGAGTTGTGTATAGTAGACAGTGTCACAGCAAGGAGAAAGCAAGCACTGATGTGCATCCCACAGGGCCTCTCCAAACTCACTTTTTGTACGTTTTTCTTCCATCCCTTTCATTAAAACATCAACTCCATGAAATCTACAATGTTGACTTCATTTGTGTTGAATCTCCAGTGCTTAGAACATACAGGTGTGCAGAAAGCAACTCTTCACTGAAAACCTTGCAACTGCGTCCTACCTCAAAGTTACTCATATCCCCTGGCCTTCAAAAAGCTGGCAATTGCTTCTTGGTGTCGATAGGACATGTTCAGTTATACTGAGCATGCTCTGGGGATATGCAAAAGACAGCCTTAATTGACCAGGGCTTTGTGGAGAAAGGAAATGGAGTTGATGGCAAATCCTGGGAAAGATGCTAGCACCTAGATCTCCCAACTCCCCAGAGACCTTGCTCCCCTTCCCCCTTAGCTCCACCTCCCCTTTCCCCCTGGCTCCAGCACACCCAGCCTCTATAACACCACAGCCACGCCTGTACCTGGTGCTCACCTGTGTGATGTTGCTTTTCCTCAACGCCACAATTCCCAAAGGCAAGAAATCACAAATTATCCCCAAGCCTGTGACTCAGCCCCAGTCCCCTGGGCCACCATTTTTTTCTCCACCTCTCTCGTCACTGTACCACTGAGATGCTGCATGGCTAGAGAGACTTTCACAATATTACAGCTGCCATTGTCTCTAGGGAATCCATTTGGCCCCAAACTGGCAACGACGAAGAGCGGACACCAGAGGCTGGGAAAACCTGAGACAGTGGCTGAGACGTGGAAGCATAAGGCAGGCAGGAGGAGTAGCATAGATAGTCAAGAAAAGGGCACTGGCCATCATAGGGTAAGATCTGCAAGGTACAAAGCCCTGTTTCCAAGAGGTTAAGTTCAGGAGACAGGATTCCCAAGAGGAGAGCTCCTGAACCTCAGAAAACAGGAGCGTGTTTCTCACTGTGAGCCACAACAGGGCTTCAGGACACCTGACTGAAGAATCTAGACAGCTCAGCACTGCTCCAGCCAGCATAAGGTCTTATTGACCACTGAAGGGGGAGAGTGAGGGGGCCTCTGCTCCCCAGATGTTGTGCAAGTAACTGGTGGACACTGATCCTTGCACTACCTCCCCATTCACCAGTCACCCTCCGGGAACAGCAGCATGGTACAGACATTCGCCTCTATCATCACCAAATCCTCATGCATTAAATAAGTGCTTCAAGACAGACTAAAAAATGAGAGGAAATAGAGTGGTGTCATGGGGGCAGCAGCTGAAGAGCCATAGAGAAGAGCTCACATTGGCATCCGACAGGATAGAAGAAGGGCTGTATGGAGAGGATGATGAAAAACTCTGAAATACCTGAGCAATGCCCCCTCTGCCCCCCATCTCCATAAAAAAAAATCAGTGCATAAGGGGCCATGGGAAGAACATTGCTAAGGATGAGGGGAGCTCCAACAAAGGAGATGAGATTTAGCTTCTAGCTATGCTGAGAAAATTGCATTCCTTTAAGCACAGCTCTTTGGGGCGAAAGATTCAGCCTGTTTTGAAGCAGCCTCTGTAAGCCATGAAGCTCCTTTCTGTAATAAATGAGAGAGACGAGATGAAGTGATGGACATCACAGGAGAAAATCCAGCTGAGACATCAGCCAAGGACACAGAGGCAGACTCCCTGTTCTTACAGCAAAAGGCATTCCTGGAGAAACAACTGATCGGACTTAGAAGCCCTGTGGGTGACAGGAGCGAAGCTACCCAGGCCTGGGGGCTGTCGGACAAGTAGGTCAGTTTTGACTTCCATCTTCATGTCAGTAGATAGAGCCAACAGCTGAGGGGGGTCATAGCAGCTAACTCGGGCACATCACTCGTTGTGGCTGTCGGAGGATGGCTGAGAAGCTGAAAGAGCAGCCGAGGAAGGAAGTGGTTTCAAGACAATTTCTGTGGATCCAGCCTGAGTGGAACCTTAATCATAGCAAAGAACGGGACATCCCGTTGGTTGTGTTCATCCATGAGGAATATTGTCGGGCCGTGTGGTCTGGCTTCGGGGCTGAACGTCACATGGCAGTGAATCACATCTCTGACCTCTGTCTGTCATGGGTGCCAAAAATACAGTGACTCCCTTCCAAAGTCTATACTACGTTAATTTCTATGTTTAAAAGTTTCAAAATATTTGGGAAGCATTTTCAGGAAGCCGTCTGCCATCCATTTCTCTCACAGCATTTGAAATTTTAAGATAAGTAAAATTAATTAAAGTAAGTACTTTTGTTTTAGGACACTCCTTTTTAGCCCATGCACGTCGGAGCCCACACAGTGCCTTCTGTACGCTCCATCTATTGTGCTGAGTAATTGAACTAGGGATTATAGTTTACATTTGCGCAGACTTTTTATTGGAAGGACTGGAAATTTTTGCATTTGGACTGGTCACTTGTCCAACTGTAGGCCTTGTCTTATGCCTTATATTAGGGTCTGAATTTTGACTTGAGTTTTGTTTGGGACAAACCACACTCTTGCCATAGCAGAAACAATGGTCTTACAAGCGCTAGAAGACATTTGTAGGAGTGACGGTCATAGGAGAGGCTAATGCTTGGACTTTAATGGTGAGCCGAAAGTAAAGCCTGTTCCCTACCCCAAGAGGATGAAGGGGAAAAAATGCAAGTCTGGGAACTCACCTTTAGGAACCATTGCTCAGGAAATGAGTGTTGCCCTGTTTCCAGAATGCAAACATCTAGATGTTTCCATTTTCTAATGTGTATTTATTTATATTTTGACATGCCCATTTTATTAACAATATGTTTTCCTTTATTTTTGTTTGTGTGTGTGATGGGGGTAGGGAGTGCACATGTATATGCACAGATGTGGAGGTGTGTGATGGGGGAGTACACATATGTATGCGCAGATGTGGAGGTGTGTGATGGGGGAGTACACATGTGTATGCACAGATGTGGAAGTCAGAGGGCAACTGTTAGGAGTCAGCCTTCTCCTTTACACCTTGTTGGATCCAGGGCATCTATGGAGCTGATAAATCCGTCAAGCTGTTGTGTGAACTCTGGACACCACAGAGGAACATGCTGCTACATGGGCTCTAGGGATCTGAACTCAGGCCACACCCCAGAGCCATTTCCCCAAACCCGGCACTGTGTTTTTTTTTTCTCATGCTTTTGCTTGAATCCTAACAGTCCTCTAGATTTTGATGATCCTTAAGCAATCCTAAAATATAAACGTTTTAAAAAATAAAAATGGCTCCAGCAAAGCAGCTTTTGTAGCCATAGGAGCTTTGACTATAGATCTTGCTCACAGATCTGTTAGACTGGAGCCTGGTGATGGCCTTGAATGAGGGAACTGGAGAGAAAAGGCTGAGACCCCATCAGAACCTGGGGAGAAAAGTGAGACCCAAGACTGTAACACATACCCACATTGGTCATCCATTCAAGCCCGTCACTATTGATGATGATGATATGGCCTCGTATTTTCTCAGATCCCTTTCTATTCCAGGTGCTTTACAAAACTCTTTCTATGGCTTATTTCCATTAACCACCATTCCATATCTGCCATGCAGAAAAGCCTTTCATTCTTTGTCTTCCTGATGGCTGACTGGGAAACCTCCATGCGTGTTGTTTCCATCACCCATTTGATACCTCCGGCCAACAATATGGTCATCATACAATGGGTGAGAAAAAATTCCTAAGAAATGGTTTAGTTGTAAGTTAGCTCAAATCTTATATTTAAATATTATGTATTCTCAAGTTATCAGAATTCATTAACTCAGTTAAGCATATATACATTGCAAATATACCTTAGGCTAGGAATGAATTGATGGCATCTCTTATATATTTGTGAAACTAAACACCCTGCTTCCAAATTTCTTATAACAAAAATATTCTGACAATGACCATATTTAAAAAGAAGACTTGAATGTAACTCGTAAGAGAGGAGAGGTCAAGTTCCCTAGCACCTCTCATTGCTCCTGGTTTTATGGATTCCTCCTAGGGGGAAGCAATTACTGAGCATTGTCAGGAACTTTCAAGTACATGAAGTTCAGGGTCCTCTTTCTATTAACTTGATTATAATGGTTTCCAAGACAATGGAGTCAGGGTGTGGGCCAGAAAATGGCTATCATATTATAAATTATAATACCTACAGTTGGCCATCTGAATAGGTACATGATGTTATCTAAGTCACATATTTCTATGGGATGGTTTTTAATAGTTCTAGCAGGATGGAATTTTTAAGGAGCAGAATCTCTTTGAACTGGGGGAATATAAACTATTTAGACCTCTTCCATTATTCCCATAAGTAGATGAGGATAGTTAAGCTCTGAGCACATTTACATCCCACCTAGGAAAATCCAAGTGCTTCAGGAGGTGCTTGGAGAAATGAGAGCCAGGACTGTAGAGTTCAGGCAGCTGTGGGGGTTAGTTGCCAAGCAACTTTCTTTCCTTTTTAGTTCTTTAAAAAAACAAAAATGGTATATGAGAAAGGAGATTGCAGATTTTTAAAGCAGATTTATTTTAATTATGTATTTGTGTATGCAACTATGGGTGGGTACATGCAAGAGTACAGGTGCCCATGGAGGCCAGGGGTATCGGATGCCCCTGGAGCTAGAGTTATAAAGTGGTTGTTAGCTACCCAAGATGAGTACTGGGATTCTGCCTAAGTTTGGATCCTCTGCTCTTAACCATTGCTCTTAACCTCTCCAGCTCCAGAAAACCCAGGTTTTTCCACCACCAGAGCAGAGTTCTCTGGGATGCTAGATGAAGTGCAGAGAGACCGAGATGGAAGCTAGGGTATAGAGACTCTAAGCTGGTGGGGGGATCACTGAAAAGACTTCAAAACAGTTTCCCACTTGGGATCAAAAGATGCTTTTAGTAGGCAACTGGCAAAAAAGCAAATAAATACAATAAAATTAGGGCTAGTGTTATAATTCATTTACAGTGTACATTCTCAATATGGGTGAGAACCTGGGTTCAGTCTCCAGTGCACCCCCAGAACACAACAAAACCAAGGGGACAGTGTTCATTTATTTGTGTTGGTCCATATTCTTGAAGAGGTGGAAGATAATAAAACTGTTGTTTATTAAGTGATGCAACGTTATTCTTTAATTGGTGCTGTTTACCATGTGAGAAAAGCCACAAGATACAACAAAACCCACTGTAAGAGTTTATTAAGGGGAGGGAACAGAAGGGGTGTGCATAGGCCTATGGAATGACCGTGCAGGAAGAGTGGGGAGGAATAGATGGAACCCACTTTTATAGGTTCCCCCCATACATGCACATATGGTCTTATGTAGCTATACCACACATGCACATAGATTTCGTGACCATGCTACTTGCAGATTACGTGATCACGTAGTACATGGATTGCATAGGTCATAAGGCCCTAGGATGACTAAGCGTCTTGCCTGGCTACTGGACAGCACTTGTGCGATCAAGTATCTGGGGGAATGGCTAGGAATTCTAACATTCCAAACACTTTGTATTTTTTTTATAAAAAATGGCGGGTGAATGGGAATGGGGGCACTGTGTCTCCCAAATCTGCTTCCAGCTGACTCGATGAGTGTTAGTAACTTTTGGGAGTAGAGAAAGGGTCTTTTGGGGGTAGCCAGACATCCTGAGATAGTGGATTGTCCTCTGCTGCTTTGGGAATCGTCCATCGCCTTCTGCTACTTCGGACTCTGGGACTGCTTGGGTCTGACGAGGTGCTGGAGAGGCAGAAGAGGAAGTTTAGAAGAAAATGTTATACCTGGGGGGGTCCCTGAGGGGTCCCAGGGTGAGGGAGGGGGTTCTGGGACCAGGAAAGTTTGAATTATGCTTATCTGAAGTGGATCTGACCTGTCCAGGTAGATTCAAGCTGGCTCTGGAGCTCGGAAGAATTTTTAAACATATTAAGAAGCAGCAACAGGGAATTTAAAATCTTGAGCTAGTAGCCATTATACTATAATGTTTAGTACTCTGCTATCAGAATTTCATTGGTTAGTGAGAGAGAGAGGGGGGGAGGGAGAGGG
>CABHPH010000155.1:5460-48912 GCA_902168325.1 Peromyscus nudipes
TTTGGTTATTGTTGCCATAGTAACTTCTAACCTGTTTTCTGATGCACTGATGATTACCAAGCACCTAACAATGGACAAAATATCAGGTTTCAAGATGTGGCCAACACAGAGCATCGTGCATCTCAACACCCAAATCTCCCATCAGAGTGAGGTTTCTGCCACTTGGGAAAGAGAGATGAGAAAACATGCCGTTAGTGACCACAGGAGTGTGCAAATATTGATCATAAACATCATCAGACATCTGTGCTTGGTTCTGCTTTGTCTTCTGAGAGGTTGGGTCAATTCCATTTTCTTTGTGACTGTTGACCTAAACTGCCAATGTCCCCAAAAGTAAGATTTGTTAAAGCAACTCCTGTAACACATGGGAACATAGACACAGCATTTGAAAACACCACCTTCATTTCCTACCTGCCTCTACTTGGCCATCTTCAGGGTGTGGTATGATGCGGCTAACTTGGCAAAGAGGTCAAGCTTCCAGAGCTCAGGGAGGGGTAGCACACAAGTGTGAGTCACAGGTTCCCTAGTGAAACGATGCTAGATGGCAGTCTCAGGACAACTGATACTGGACTAAAAGACAAGTCGAGGCTGGGGACGTGAGCGAACGCATAGAATGCTCACTGTGCCAGCAGGAGGACCTGAGTGCAGCTCCTCCACGCCACAGGAAAGAGATGAATGTGTGATATGTGCCTAGTGTTCCAGCACCAGGGAACATAGACAGGAGGTTCCCAGGGGCTCATTGACCAGCTAGTGTTGACGACAGAATGAGCTACAGGCTCAGTGGGAGACCACAGCTCTAAAAATAAGGTGAGGAGTCACACCCAACATCCACCTCTGGCCTACATACACATCTGAATGGATGAGCACACAAAGACACACAGACACACAGACACAGGCACACACACGGGGGGGGGGGGCAGCAAAATAAATATTTTAAAAATTTCATACCTGGTACTGGAAACCTAGACAAGCACCCTGTGACTAAATCAGCACAGTCCCGAACTACACTCTAAACAGTTGTCCTTATACCCACAAGTAAGTGTAGTCTTCACTTTGCAATAGACAGAGACCATTATAGAAAAGCCACAACCAATCAAAATGTGAAGTTATGGAGCTCAGTCCCAACGGCTACATCTACAGCACAACTTCTACACCTAAGGTTCAGGGAGCATCGTGGAAGGGAGGGTGGAAAGATTGTAGGAGCTGGAAGATCAGGATGTTTGCTGTGAGACTGTGTCCCTAGGAATATCAGAAGCTACAGCCATGAAGTCTCACCAACATGGCTGCTTAAATCCGACCTGAACAAGAACACCACCAATAGACAGGCTAACATGAATGAGGGTCGAGCTCACTAGAACTACAGGCAACAAAGGAATGACGAGAGTGGGGAAGAGTCTTCCCCAGGGAAGAGCACACCAGTTGGTTATCCAATACCAAATGACCAGCCCTGAAAACATACATACAAGTAACATTATACAAAATGAGCAGGTTGTACTTATGTGCTTATGAATATATATATATATATACATACATACTTATATATACATATATATATATACAAGTAACAACCATGAAAGAAAAAGAGGTCATGGATTTGAAAAAAAGCATGGGGGTGTGGGAGAGGGTTTGGAGAGAAAAGGGAAGGGGGTATGATGTAATTATAACTAAGCACATGATACTCGTGACTAAAGCATCTATATGAGGAACAAGGTGGTTCTTTTTTGAAAGCGGCCACGTTTTCTGTGGTTACTTATGCGGTGGTTATTGATTTGCAAGAAATAAATAGGAACGAGTCCTGATGGAGTTTAATGCAAAAAGGATGGTCTCTTGTCTGCTGCTGACATCATTATGATGTCAAAGACCTTTTGTCTCAAAGGCTGAACAATTTTATATGTATTTAAGCCAACGACATGGCTCCTGAGGGAGGCAGCACAATTGCTAATTCAGAGTTGAGGCAAGCATGGAGAGGCCTGCGTGTGACTCATCCAGGTCAAAAACAGATGATGAATCTCAGAGCTATGCATTGGTTAATTGGTTTTGCATGATAGCCCGGCGCTGGCTGTTCCTTCTGTGCCAACCAGACGACTCCCCGTGTGCATGTGAGCTCACCACCATGCGGGGGCAGTGTCATTGAACTTGCGTGGGACACTGAGTCACCAGAAAGAAAGTTTAAAATGTGAGGTGGAGGCTGGTGATGGTTCATATTGATTGTAAACTTGACTCGATCTCAAAGCAGCCATACCTTGAATTGGGTGGCCTAGTGTCATGGCCCAGGGTGGATAAAACAGGAAGACACAAGCTGAGCTTCATCTGTCTGGCTAAACAATCCAACCAGCTGCCTCACAGTCCGCCACTAGCTTTGCCTTCTCGTCTAGGATGGACAGCGCCTTCAAACTGTGAGCAGTGAGAAACCCTTCATTCTTTAGGTGGCTTTTGCCAGTCATTTTGTCCCAGCAGTAAAAAGCAACTAGCACAGGGCCCACCCTAGACGCACTGATCCATGGGTGACCTGTAGAAATCTACCACAGGTATTTCTAATTGATACTGGGCCCTAGACTGAAGTGCCACAGAGCCCTGGTTCCTGAAAGTGGGTATGCTGCTGAGCCCTCTAGATCAGGCTTGCCAGCACTTCCACCAGAGTTTGTGATGCACAGCTACGATTCTCACAATTCCCAAGATGCACTGAGATAGCTATTCGCGGGCCAGGGTCTCAGACAGACTTACAAGGGTAATTTCATGAAAAACTCACCATGCCAAGTACATCACCAACCAGACTTACAGTTTAATAATACATGTGCTTTGTGTTGGCATCTCACAACCCAGTGCATTTCTACCACTGACTCCCCTCTCCACCCCCCACCCCACCCCCGTTATAGGATGCTGTGAAGTGTCTCTGGAGGCATCTGGCAGGCATTCCCAAAGCATAATTTCTGGCTGATGCCCAGACATACCCATGGAATGGCACATTCTGTGCTTGGAGTCACCGAAGCTGCACAGAGGCAATAGGGAAGCCATTTGTAGTGTGGTTCATAGTTAGAACGTTCTGCCCCAAACTGGACTCATGGGTGTGAGATATTCTGCTCATTCCTTTCCCTCAGAGGTACCCATATGGCAGCAAACCTAGCAAGGAGTCAATTGAGGCAGAGTGGGAAAAGATACCCACTGCAAAGGACCTAGGGTATCCCTGCCAGGGGTGCTGGGGAGACCATGCCACATTGGAACACAGGGATGTGGTGGTATGTGTTCCCCAAAATATTGTGTACCCTAATAAATTTATCTGGGGTCAGAGAACAAACAGCCACTAGATACAAAAGCTAGAAAATGGTGGCACTCACACCTTTAATCCTAGCATTCCAGAGACAGAAATCCCTCTGGATCTCTGTGAGTTCAGGGCCACATTGGAAACAGCCAGGCATGGTGACTCACGCCTTTAATCCCAAGAAGTGAGCCTTTAATCCCAGGTAGTGATGGCAAAAACGGAAAGATATATAAGGCATGAAGACCAGAAACTAGAGGTATTTGGCTGGTTAAGCTTTCAGGCTTCTAGCAGCAGTTCAGCTGAGATTCATTCTGGATGAGGATTCAGAGGCTTCCAGTCTGAGGAAACAAGACCAGCTGAGGAACTGGCGAGGTGAGATAGCTGTGGATTGTTCTGGTTCTCTGATCTTCCAGTGTTCACTCCAATACTTGGCCTCAGGTTTGATTTTATTAATAAGACCATCTAAGATTTCTGCTACACAGGGACCTGTGTTCTCCTTGGTTCTGGTCCTCTGGGTCCCTGGTGCACTTACAACAGCCCTGCTCTCTTTTCTTCTCTTTGGCCATCTGTAGTGTGGACTAGGCCTTCAGCATGTCTGACTTTAAAATGCCAAGTGCAGACTAGAGCTCTTGAGGGCTACCCATGCCCTCACGTGGGCATGAGGTCTAAGCATTCGATTTTCAGTTTTCAGTTTGATTTTCTTCTAGGTGAGTGTCATGTGAGAATGAACGCAGATGAAACCTTATGAAGATGGTGAGTTTCGCTGGCAAATGTCTGCAGGAGTACAGTGCAACAGAAGATCAGATGCCACATCTGCCATGGCCCTGGTTGGCATACTTCACGATGTCTGTGTCTCAAGCCATCACCCCTGTGGCTGCAAATGGACACCTAGGTCCCTTCCCTGCAGTAGCTCCTGTCATTCTGTGTCACCTGTTAATGGTGGTGCTCCGGAATTCTGCTTTGGAGGGTTTTTTTTTATCCTAATGTACCAAGGAGAAAACTGGCATGTGCTGTCCTAGGCTTATCTGTGTGGACTGACTTGATCAGAGCACCTCTTGTGTGAGGCCCGGAATGAAGAACCTTATAGAACCTTTAAGGGCACACTGTCTAGATAAATATTAATCCACAATCCCGCTGTCCATATAGATAGTAAGCCTCAAGGGGGCAAGTACATAGTCCAAGATAAACAACAAATGAGGAGCTAATATATTTGTGTTGGGAGTGGGGAGCCTGGTGCCCAGACCTAAACATTAGGGTCAATTCTCTCCACTCTCCATTCCTAGGAAAGCTAAATCAGCAGGGAGAGCAGAGAAGGGATATGGCCAGGCATAGAGGAGTTCACCTCATATTTACACCTCCCAGGCAGCTTCACAGAAGAATGTGCTAAGAGAGATCAACTGCTCCAAGAGATGCACAGCACCGACTCCTCCAAAGCTATGTTGGGGTTGAGCCTTGATTTTAAGAGTCTACCCACAGTTATTGAGTTGGGAGGGGTCAGGTAGAGCTGATTTGCAACCTGCCTTCCTCAGATTCCTGTAAATTCTCTTTCGCCAGATGTTGAGTTTTACCATGTTTTCCATAAAATCCAAATAAATGGGAAAATCTCATTAAACCATGAAACCTGATATTTATAAGAAGTTATTAGGTGAAAAATACGGTCTTAAACATGGGAATTTCATGTCCTTTCCAAAAGGTGGAATGATTTTAGACTCACCTGAAGCTGTCCTCAAGCATAATTTCCTATGTAACTATTTTGGTCACATATGTTCTATACTATTGCATGTTGAAACAGTGTAATGTGGTATGTTGAAAGATTGTGTAGTTTTGATTTTTTTTTTCTTTTACAGGAATCACAGTTAAGAGATTGCCTTGAGTCTCACAAGAGACTTTGGATGCTTGAATGGTGTTTAGACTGTAAAAGACTATGGGAACTTTTGAAGTTGAACTAAACGCCCTTGGAACTGTAAGATGGCCACAAGCCCATGGTAGCCAAATGACTGAATGTGGTGGTTTGCTTGAGAAATGTCTCCTGTAGGCTTATGTATTTGAATACTTGCCCCTTAGTTATTGGCGCTGTTTGGAGAGGTTATGGAATATTTGGGAAGTACAGCCTTGCTGGAGGAAGGGCATCACCAAGAGGAGGCTTTAAGGGTTTATAGCCCTGACTTCCCACTGTGTAAATAAAAAATATGCTAAGTCACTTTGTCGTGTGATATTTTGTTTGGGTTCTGACAAATAAAGCTTGCTTGGAATCAGAGGGTAGAGCTAGCCACTAGTCAACCATAGAGGTTTGGAGGTCTGTACAGAGAGGAACAGGAAGTGATAAGGATCTCTGCCCCTCTGGAGGAAGGAATGAAAGAGATAGCAAGTCACAGGTGGCTGCTCCCCTGCTTCTCTGATCTTTCAGGTTTTTACCCCAATATATGATTCTTGGTTTTTATTGATAAGATTAACTAGATTTATGCACCACAGCTTCCTGCTTTATAGGAGGCATGGAGGTCCTTATCCTCACAGAGAAGCACTAGGGAACCTGGAATGTTAACTACACAGGGCTGTTCTTTCAAAGGAAGGGATGCATAACCTGTTATACACCCAGAAGGCTGGGAGTGGATGTGGTTAATAGCCTGGTGACCTTTGCACTATCTGTGTGGTCAGGCTACATTTGATCCTCCCGAGACCCTTATTGTAAGCTTGTTTTTCTCAGTCAATCTATAGAACCCATTTTTATGGAAGATGTCACACGTAACACGTCATCCCCAGTTGATAGAGCTGTTTGGGGAGATTATGGAGCCTTTAGGGGTGCAGTCTTGCTAAAGGAAGTTCTTCACTGGGGATGGGCATTGAGAGTTTATTATAGTCTCACTCCACTTCCTGCTTCCTGTGTGGATAAAAATGTGACCAGCCAGCTTCCTGCTTCTACCACCTGCCACGCCTTTCCCACCAGGATGAACTCTGTCCCTCTGAACCGTCAGCTGAAATAAACTCTTCGCTTTTGGTCATGGTGTTTTATCAAAACAACAGAAAGCACACACACGCACACACGCACGCACGCACACACACGCACGCACGCACACACCAAACATGGTGGATCCCATGTGCACACTTGTGTGTGTGCACATGCGTGCGTGCGTGCGTGCGTGTGTGTGTGTGTGTGTGTGTGTGTGTGTGTGCTTTCTGTTGTTTTGATAAAACACCATGACCAAAAGCGAAGAGTTTATTTCAGCTGACGGTTCAGAGGGACAGAGTTCATCCTGGTGGGAAAGGCGTGGCAGGTGGTAGAAGCAGGAAGCTGGCTGGTCACATTTTTATCCACACAGGAAGCAGGAAGTGGAGTGAGACTATAATAAACTCTCAATGCCCATCCCCAGTGAAGAACTTCCTTTAGCAAGACTGCACCCCTAAAGGCTCCATAATCTCCCCAAACAGCTCTATCAACTGGGGATCACGTGTTCAAATATACAGTTGCTGGGGGACAGCTCTCATTCAAATGTCCACACCAAGTTTGGGCAGTCCATGCAAACCTGTTTGCTCCACAGCTGAGGAGTGGGTACATCTTTCCTTTCTCGTCTATTCCGGGAGGCTCAAGAGACTGCATCAACCACTCCTATCTCCTATGAACTTACAAAAATACGGTTTACTTTCTGGAGACAACCATTTGCATAACTGTCACCTGGCTTAGGGCTGTCCGCACAATTGCTATGTTTAAAGGGGCAGAGAAAAATAGCAGGTAGAGCGTGAGGACTGACTAGTTCTAAGACGCTGCTTTCTTCACTTCATCAGCCATTCTTCTCCAGAACCAGAATCCAGCAGATGAACCTATACTTCTGTGTTTATGTGTCTCCTCACCCCGGGGTTGGGCACAGACCTGACATCTCTCTGCGTCAGGACATGAAGGATCCTGCCCAAATTGGATGGTTGTGGTTTGCCCTGTTTCATAAACAGACATGGGAGAGTTGTGGGATCCCCCTGCTACATTGTTTTCTGCCCCACATGCATAGGATCCACCTTGTTTCCCTTGAATCATCACCCCTGGCCACCCTACCTGGTAGAGTGACTCACTCCCTGCCTAATGCCACTGGTGTGAAAGGCAACACGGCCCAGAGGCAATGTCCTTTTTCCATTGCTGTGACCACTGGTAGCAAAACCCTCCAATCAGCAGAGTATGAGATCTCAAGGACAAGAAGATAACACAGCTTTTCCAGTAGCCTGTTAGAGAGACCGGAGACTAGAGAACCAGTTCCCTGGACTTCCAGACTTGAATCTTTACTAAATAAGAAACAAATACCATGTTTGTTTGCCAACTGGGAGAGTCTGCATGGCAATCTGGGCCATCATGAGCGGCTATACCGCCATATCATAACCTACTGTTCACGTACCATTTGGGGACAGCTGCTTCAAGGTGACGAGGTACAAGAGGAGAGGAGTGATGCACACAAGCCAGGGAACACCGCTGCACTTCTCTGGTGATGTCATGAACTCCCTAACAGGCAGGGAGCCCTGGGTGGTACCGGTGAGCTGTGTATTCCTTGGGCCCACGCAGTCTTTGGCAAAGCACTTCAGGCAGTGACACCATAAAGACCCCCACCAAGATGAAAACTGTGTATTGTGATCACTTGTCCAAAGAGCAAATGGCCTTTCAACTCAGGCAAAACTGCCATGCTGGAGAGTCCAGATTGGTGGGTTGGGTGAGTGGGTATTCTGCTGCGTTTAGAGTCAGATGACTATCAGTTGACTGAAGAGTTCCATAACAGAGCCCACGTAAAACCTCCATACTATCTCTCTAGACCACTTTGTTCTCGAGCCCACTGAGCAAGGGTAAAGGAATGCAGAAAAGATGATTTCCTCACACCCAGAAAACAGGCCTTCCTGCCCAGCTGATGAGTGAAGGCCACCTTTCTGCCTTGGCTCTTCCCTGATGGTTCTCATGAAACACGCAGATCCTCAGACTCTGTGGTCATTTAGAGAACTGCTTTTTTGGGCACTGCTCAAATTTAGATGTGTTTTGATTTCTAAATCAATGGGATCTAGCCTGGGCACTGGGGAGTGAGCTGATTGGCTCCAAGTTTAAAACACACCTAGAGCGGTGTGTGTCATTGGTTGTAATTATGATGATTTTGCTATCCTTTCTTGTCATTTATCAGGAGGTGGAGAGACTGGGATTGAATCAGGAAATTCTACCAGTATCTTCCTCACGTCCCAGTCAGGGATGTTTGTGTCTCCTGGTGCCCCAGAATGGGACATCACACATTTCTTCCTTGGCAGAATAGGAAATAGACCCTTAGGCCTATATGAAAATTTCATTTATGGGGCTTGAAATTTGACAACTTGGGTGAATTCTCAATTCTTAAAAATCATCGCTCTTGTTCCATAGTGTCTCTTCCTTGGTACTTCCCAGGCTTTTGCTGGGGTCAGAAGTGAGTCTGCAAACCTGCCTACAGGTCTCTCAGGAATTGTCAGGGAGGCATGGAAACACAGTGCACAGATACACATGCCTGTGAACGCTGACAGGCAGGAGGGAGCATGCGCTGACTGAACCACACAGTGCTCAGAGTGCAGGGCCCCACAGCAGAGAACACAGAGCCCTAGTCTAGAAATCTGAGCTTGTCTTTTCTGTTTTTCATTTGACTATGTGAGCGGGAAGTAAAAAGTGTTGGTCATCCTCCACAAAAGAAGATTCTCTCTCCAGTTCTTAGGGCACAGGGTTTGTAAGTTCTCTCTGTACTTGAATAGAGAAGGATTCCCATACTCTCCCTTGCATGGGACCCGGGGTTTGTCCACAAAGCAGAGACTGGTCTTATGTCTACTTGTTTTGTTCTCAGAAGGCTTGTGGTGTGGTGGTGGGAGGGCCAAGTAATTAGAGAGGTTTGTATGGTTCGGGGCAGTTAAACACGTCGTGCAGTGGGGCTCACTCCAAAGTTAACAATTATCTTAACACAATATTTACCTCATGGGGAAGCAGCCATGCTGTCCGCCTCTTCCTTCAGTGAGATCTCCTGTGGAGCAGACTTCAAAACCGTGCAGACAAATGCTAGCTTTGTAGCAAGCACTGCTGGATCCCGGCAGCACTGAGGATTGAGGTAGCCCGTGGAACTCTTTGGATCTGAGGTGGTCAGATATGTGTGACTGATTGACAGCTCTATAACGTTACAAACAGTGCTTCTGGTCGACTCAGGCACTGTGGTGGAGTCCTTGTCGTTTTCTTCAGCTAACAAGAAGTGAGGCACCAGGAGGTGACTGTATTGATTATTTTCATTGATCGTATTATTCAAGTAGTTATCAAGCTTAGGCTTAACTGCATGCTCTGTAGAACCTGCTGTGACATAGGGTGAACATCATAACAGAGTTGGCCACAAATAGCGCGGCTGACAGAGATGCAGCCATGTGTGTCTTCATGTCGGCTGGGAGCAGGGCTTTCTGGGAGGCTCAGGAAGTTTTCTCCTAACCTTGGGTCTATTTCAGGACGGAGGGAGCCAACCACCTGATCGTCTTTCCTCTCTAATGTGTCTCCTTTGGATAGAACAAGCAGAGTTTCAGGCCTTGGAGATGATGGATCTTCTGTGGGTCTACAAGCTGTTGGCTTCCTCATTGTCCCCAGAATAAGAGGCTACCTCTCCAGGGAGGAAACAGCTATGGTGGACACAAGACAACATGCAGTACAGACTTCCAGGAGAACTTGTGACCAGGGTGAGAGGGCTTCTGGGCCAAAGGTAATTTAGTAGGTGCATGGGCACTTAGAAGACTATAAAGATGGCAGATTTATGAGGAGTGTGAAGAGTTCTGAATAGGAGAAGAGCCCTATTCAAGGGAGGTAGAACTGAATTGTATTTTAAATATTTTATTCTATTTCTATATATTAATTCGTGGCTTTGCCAAAAGCCCCTTAAGTACAAAATGCAACATAACATAACATAACATAACATAACATAACATAACATAACATAATAAATATCATATAAGATATAAACTGCCAAGCAAATAGATACACAGGCACATGCTCACCCATGGCCTCTCCCGGCCCCCTTACACATCAAGCACCAAGTGCCACAGACTAAACTGTTTATTCTTGAAAACATGTTGTGTTGCTGCCTAGTTTTATGATGCTCATCCTTAACTCTGGCAAACACACTCGGTGGTGGTGGGGGGCTTCCAAAATGAGCAGTGTCGGGAGTCATACATCCCCTTTTGAAGGTGGTACCCAGGACTTGTACTTCAGGGTCTCTCAAGTGATCTATGTGCACAGTGAGGATGTGGACCATGGCTTTGGATAACTAGGAGTCGTTCTCTGCTCTTCCAATTCCCTCCGCCCAGCTCGTGCCTTCTGCATAGGTCTGTACTGACCACACAGTAAAATCCACTCACCCCTCTTTCCCACTTTCAGTGGGAGGAGTCAGTCTGCGCCCTGCCTTGAAGTACAGAAGGCAGTGCGGAGTCCAGGTACGGAAGGCACCCCCTCCAATGGGGACTGAGTGACCCCCTCAGAGCATTGCTCCATGGGTATCTCCCACACCCCCCAACAACCAGCCCCACATCACGCCAGCCTGGAAGATAGGAGCCAGCTCCCCTCAGACTTGTAGTGTGGTTAAGTTGGGGTCCCTAAAAATATTCCCTTTGAGGGTAAAATCTTGATTTTTTTGAGGTTAAGAGGGTGAAGAGCCATGTGAACATGTCTGAAAAGCTAGGTGTGCTAAGCAAAACCCCAGGGTGGCAGATGCCAGTATCTGAAGACTTGAAAAGGACAAGAAGCATGCTAGGACTGAGTGAGAGCCAAGCCCCTACCACAAGGAACCTCACTCACCTGTAGCACACCCTGTTCTAGAGAGCTTCTAGAAGGTTCTTCCTGATCATGACTGTGCATAAGGCTGAGATAGAGAAGGATCTAGAAATAATATGCATAGCAGCCATAAGAATAGGTGTGTGTGTGTGTGTGTGTGTGTGTACATGCACACGCAAAGCACGTGTGTGAAAGAGAGGGAAATTTTGTGAGATGTGAGATAAAAGATGTCTGTCTCAGTGAGGTGAGCATCTCAGTGAGGCATTTGGATAAAATAAAGAATGAGGAAAGTCCTTTGTGCATCAGGGAGTCATTACTGAGGACAAAAGCAGGTGGTAACTACAGCTGAGAAGTCATTTACACATGGGAGAAAACGCCAGATATGATCCAAGTGCGCACAGCCTTCCTCAAAGGCAGGAATTGACCGACACACAGCAAGACAAGCATATGAGCATAAATCTCAGCGCTGGGACCTTCCTGGGTCTTCTCAGAAGGCCCTCCTTCACCAGCATCCCTGATTGCTCTGGCTGGGGCTCCAGCTCTCCTCCACCCTTCAGAACAAAGCTTTCAGCCCTTTGTACGTCATTCCCACTCTCTCCCCACTGGTTCTTCCTTCTCTCCACTCTCACAGGTAGGGATGATCTGGACCACATTCCTGCTGTGCGTGGTGAAACCTCTGTAAAGCCCCCTTTGCGTTCCCTGCATAGGTGATGCCCCAAGTCCATCTGTGAAAACAGACATTCTCTGTCTTCTTTATCCCAGATGTCTCCAGCTCAGTGTCCTTCACCAGTTCTTACAGATCAGGATGCTCTGCCCTGATCCTCATCTTTCTCACACAGTCTTGGGACTTCAGGTTTATGTATCCAGATGACACCCTGAGGACTGTGTAATGTGAGTGGTCAGAACAGACCTCTCCCCTCCATGGTATTGTCCAATCGCATTGAGGCATCCTGTGGGATGCCTCAGACATATCTCAGTGTTCCTTGTGCAAAGGAAACCAGTGACCACTCCTACAATCCTGCTACATGATCTCATATATTCACACACTTACATGAACACTGTGCATTCTCATGTGGGCACTCGTTCACATAGGCAGGTACACACACCCCTACTTTCATTTGGTCTTTTTTTTGTACACGTAATTCTATTTTTCCAGTGCTCTGTTGTAAATCTTAAGAGCCAACCTTGACCTCTCCTTCCAATCACATTCCACACTTAATCCTTCAGGAAATCATCCCGGCTCTGCATTCAGTCCACTTTGAGTTAGGCCCTTTCAGGTCACAGAGATATTATTGCAGGAGCTTTTTTCCTGGTGTCCCAGAGTGACTTCCTACCTTCCAAGACAAGTTCATTCCAAAAGAGTCAGCAAATTCATTTCAACCCTCCTGTAAGTCTCCATTTGCCTCCAGAACCCTAACGATGGATTTCAAAGCCATGGCCAGCGTGGGCTGTGCCCCTTTCTCTGCTCTCATGGAGTTTTGTCCTGACCTCCAGTCCCTGCCACTGCCTTCAGATCTTCACCCCGCAGGAGCCTCCCAGTAGCCTCCGTCCCTCCTGCTCCTCTGCAGACTGTCCCAATGTCACTCTATGTAAAGGTACAATTCCTTTGACCCTTTATCACGAGGCCACCCTGGTCCTGCAGCTCACTCTCCCAGTGCCATTTTCACCATCTGAAAGACCCACAAAAATTCTCCTTGTCTTCTGGGGTTCCTTGACTCCTGGGTTGAGTGCCAAGTCTGGACAGCAGGAGATGAGCTTTATCTGAAGTTGTGTGTCTGATTTACAGACAGCAACAAGAATTCAGATAAGAAGTGAACTTTCCAGGCATTTACCCTGAGACCTCAGCGCCTGCGTTTGTGTACACAGGGAGACCCCTGAGGTTTATTACTTTGCTCAATTTTTTTCTCTCCAAATACTCAAAAAAAAAAAAAAAAAAGATACACGCTTGGATTGTTGCCTGTTGTTTATTCCAAGATTCTAGAACTTCCAGTAAAGCAGACATTCTTTGTGAAGAGAAGGGAGGGAGGGAGAAAAGAAGGGAGGGAGAAAAGGAAGGAGGGAGGGAAGGAGGGAGGGAGAAAGGGAAGAAGGTCAGGAGGAGAAAGAAGGAATAGATTCAAGATCTAAGCTGAACAAAGATACAAGAGAAGTTGGGGAGAGCAAAGAGCAGCCCGGACATGGCCGCTATCTCTTTTGACTCTAAAGTGTTGGGATTCACCCATTCTTGGACCTGAATTTCCAAAACAAACCACGTTTCTCTTGTTGGCTCTGCATGGTCCCCAGGGTAGTGGAAACTAAACTGGCATCCTTTGAACAGGGTGGTCCTTCTGTGTGGATTCCCGCCGTGGGAGCCCTAGCTTCCCTGTGCATGGGTTTTCTTTGCAGGCACCTTGGAGGCAGTGGGGCAGTCTCTTTGCCCTGGCCCCCCCAGAGAGAAGCTGTGGGGACCTTAACGTGGAGGCCATGTGAACTTCCCCAGTGGAGCAATGCCCCGGCAGCGCTCACGCAGGTAGGGCGGGTGGCTTCTTCTCCCCTTTGGGGGTCAACACAGGGCTTCGATGATGTGGCATTTCTGGTCCATTATCTCTGCATCGTGCGGTCAATGTGGGAGCTTCACCTTGTGCTCTTTTGCACCCATTGGATGGTCTTGTAATTTACTCATTTTCTCCCATAATGGTATTTGCTGTTTTGCATAATGTAGCCAGAAGAAGTTCAAGTTTTTGTCCAGGTTGATGTCGTATCTTGTGTGATCTTGTGCGGAGAAGTGTCAGCTTTTAGAAATATTCTTTTATGGAAGAGGGAAGGAGGCAAGGGTACCAGCATTGGGGCCTTTTAATCCTGCTTTGTGGTACTTAAAGCTGCTCTCATTCCTGTGCAGATTAACTGCAAAGCACTTCTTGTAGGCCGGGGATCCCCAGCCTTGGCGCATTGGGCATCTCACTCAGGTAATTCTTCAGGGCTGTCCTGCTTTCAGGGTTCTGAGCTGCATCCTTCGTGTCCACCCAGAAGTTGCCATGAGCAACCACCCCCACATGAGTGACATCCAAATGTGTCTCCAGACCTGCTGGCCCCATGTCCCCAGGATGCAAAATCATCCCCAACTGAGAAGCAGTAACCTTGGGACTGTGTGACCCTCTTTGTCACCACAGGAGCAAAGGAGAGGCAGCATGTTCCTCCTCCAAGGCCCATCCAGAAAGGCTAGCTTTAGTACCATTTCCCTTGCCCCCATTCTGTCCATATTAAAAAGCAAACAAAATGTTTGCTGTAGTTGTCCATTTTCAAAATTGTTTATGCCTTAAGTAGACATGATTTAGGAGGACATACCCCACCAGTCTGTGCTATGCCTCACTTCTCGACGGGGCTGGGGAGCCACCTAATGCTCAAGTTGGCAGTGAAGCACACGTGAGATCCAAGTGGGGACAAGCAGTTGCCTTGCGTAGCTCTTCCACACACAGCGAGTCAAGTTCCGTTTCAGCTCCCAGGTTCCGACTCCGGCCACAGCACCGCTGTCTCAGTGTTTACGCTGTGCTTCGCAGCATCAGTCACGCGCCACACTTCACAAGAAGTCTTATTAAAGACATTTGTTTGAAATAATAAGGTGGATGAGGTATTCCAAGCAATCACAGCTTTGAAAATGCTATAAATACGCATTAAAAATCTAATAGATCATAGCCAGGACTCTGATTTGTGGAAAATTTGTCATTAACACAACAGGATTACTAATTCCCAACAAAGGATCTGAGACAGCCTATAGCCATGGGCAACTTACAAAGGTTAGGGGAAAAATTTTAAAACTATTATTACTATTATAAATAATTGATTATCATTTATTATGAAATAATTACCTTTAAGTTATTACCGTAGCTAACAAGTGATTGCTTGGAGATTATTGCTTAATCACCACTAAACAACCATGTGCATATGGCCTATGATAGCCATTGTTCCTTATTAATTTTTACAAGCACAGATGGCTTGGTACAATCAGGAAGACTGACGGGAAGTAATGTTTTTTAATGTAATCACCACATAAATATGTCAAATGTTTTTCTGTTTGTTTTGCTAACAGGATAACACGATTTTAATGAAGATGCTGAGGATGGTGATTTTTTTTTCTATCTAACTAGACAAAAGGAAAATATGTACTCGAGCTGCATATAAAGCTTTATTATAAAAGCATTTATATCACAGAAGTGTTCATCCCGTTGGTACATCTAACCTTGATTTAATATCAGATGAAAAACACAGGAAAATAGTTACGACCCAAGGACAGTTCATGGTACACTGATGCCGACCGTCCATGACAAACACAGCGTGATGGTGGGTTATGGATATGTGTCTGGTTTTGGAAAGGCGGGTGCAAAGCCAAGAGGAGAGTGGTGGTGACCAGTGCAGGAGATGATCTGGCCCGCAAGTCTTTTATTAGTGCAATTATCTGTGTGACAATACAGGACCCTAGACCTTGTTTATAAGCAGTTTTCGTAATACAGAAGTAGGGGTTTATAGGCATAGTCCTGCACCCAGTGTCTCCCTTTCCTGTACTCTGAAGACTATCTCTCATCTCAGGCAAGAGTCTGAGCATTGTCCTCGTGCCTGAGAAAAAAAGCACCATTTAGGCATTGGTGCTTGGGCTCAGGAGAATCCGGTTTCTTGGGACAGCCCAGCTGCAGAAAATCTGGAGGTGGGGCTTGGGAACTATCGCCACCTGCAGAGTGGCCCTGCAGACAAACTGGTCTGTAGACATCCTGCAGGTCAGGGGAGGATTCATTTGGTTGAATCCAAGCAGCTGGCCGGAAGTCTGAGCCTTGGGTCTGGTCAAGATACTATTGCTTTTGGCCACAGATGGCTGCAAGATGGTGGCACATATGGTCACTTTCTGACTACAGCAGCACCCGTACAGTCATCTCCCTACAGGAGGCTCAGATCACAAGCAAGCTGCTCCTCACTGGGGAGGCAGGGCATGAACAGATGTTGAGGGTCTCCTTGGGGAGTCCCTGCATCGATTGCAGGAGAAGAGTAGCTCCAGGGAGCCTACTGCTCCAGCTCCACGCCCAGCTGCTGTCAATCCCAAACCCAATTTCCAGTGCACGGTGTGTCCCCAGAGGACTCTGCAGAGGCTACTTCCTGAGTGGCCATGTGCATGTTGTCTGAAGAGTCTCCCTTTCCTCTGAAAAGCAAAGTATATACAACACTTCTAGGTAATGAGAGGACTCAGCTGATGGGTCCTGGCAGCCAAATCTTTGACAAATCGCTGCCTTTACCCAAGTGCTTCCAATTCTCTTGCACTAGCTAGCTCAAGCCAGCCAATCATGTGCCTGAGAGGCAGGAACAGCATCAGTCTCACCAAAAGTCATGCATCTCTCATGTAAATAAAGTCTCAGTGCCTAGAGCAAGTTGAAGCTTAGTTTTCTGATGTGCAGATTTCCTCTGCCCAAGGCACCCTGAGGTGCTGCGAGGTACTGGAGAAGACTTTGTCAGTGCACATCTGCCTCTGCTCTTTCTTTGACAGCACCATGAGAGTAACTACCCCGAAGGGCTCTTTGAAGGTACCGCAGTCCTACCCAGCTCTCTATAGTGGTTCTGGATCACTTAGTAGTGACCCTCAAACTTGGATGCACATTGAAACCATCCTAGGGTCTAACTGGACCTACATCCATGTCACATCACATCTGTGCACACACAAGGTGACTCATTCCATCTTGCATTGAGTTCAAATATTCATGCAAATTCATTCATCACATCTTTAAGCCTATAATTGACTACTGGAGATCCATGCAGAATAATGAACGTTCTCTTTCTGACTGAAGAAGTAGGAGATACTCAACAAGGAAAGAAAGAGAAGGGGGCTGCTGATGGCCACCCAAGCCTGTTGATTACTAAGAATTGTCTGTTTCGGGGCTAGAAAGATGGCTCCATGGTTAAGCATTGGATGTTCTTCCAGATGACCCCAGTTCAGTTCCCAGCACCCATGGTCAGTAAACTCCAGTTCTAGGGAATGATGCCCTCTTCTGGCTTCCATGGGCAGGAGGCAAACACATGGCGCACAGATATACATGCAGACAAAGCACCATACACATAAATAAAAATGTGAAGGAACGGCTGTTTCAATTGAGCCATTTCATCACATCCCAAAAGGAAGTGCTGAATTGTTGGCTGCATCAATGAAAGGAGGCCGGTGACTAGAGTGATCGGGAGAAAAGATCATTCTGGCATTTCAGATTCCCAGACTTCATTATGTGGAGAGCACACCGGTTTTGATGCAACACAACGCAACCTACTCAGTTGATAAACATTAGCTCATGTCAAAATGTTTCCCTTAGAGTTTACCAGTTTCTGAGAATCCACTGTCATCCCCCAGGCATGTGCACACTGCTGTCCCTTTGAGAACCCACTGTCAACCCCCAGGCATGTTCACACTGCTGTCCCTTTGTGGCTCTCTGCCCTTGTCACCTGCATCCATAGCTGAAGATGATGGGAATTGCAGGTTTGAGGTAAGTGACTGCAGGGCTAGGGGCCAAACTGATCCCAAAGGACCCCCAGCAAGAGAATACTTCTACACCTGGTGACCGAAACGATCATTATTGCCAGTATTCATGTAAGAATTCATCAATAACCTGGGTGAGTTGAAATAAGGAAGGGTGTCTCCAAACAACTATCCTGGATGTTAGCTGTCCTAGAGATGCTGAGCTAGCAACTCTCCAACACCTCTCTCTCTCTCTTTCTCTCTCTCTGTCGTTCTCTATCTCTCTATCTCTATCTCTCTTCTCTCTTTCTCTCTGCCCTCCACCCTCATTTCAGGATCAACTTACTAAGCAAATAATTTAATGCAGAATTTGAGAGAAATTTTGGGAAGATCTGATGATAATTAATTCTGATTTTAAAGGTGTGATTGGTTTGGGCACATGTTTGAAGAGCGAGTTTGATTTAACCATCATGATTTTATCAAAGGCAAATAACCCATTTTAAAAACACATAACTTAAATCTATGGTGTCAATCAATATCCAGGCCATAGCACGTGTATTTTCCTGTATTTAATCTGAATACAGGAAAATCAAATACAACTTAAAAACTGCACTTCGGTCACAGGCACCAGAGCTCGTGTTCTCAGAGGGTCACCTTAGCTCCTTGCAGCTGTGTGAGGCGGGACGGGCAGAGGTTGTTCCCATCATCACAGAGGCTCACTGGATGATTCCCAGCAATCATATTCTAAACTTTCTTAGACTCAAAGGGTCTTGATGGCTTTAAGAATTTTATAATTGATGCAACAAATGAGAGAAGCTATCATTGGGAGAAGGACAGAGACCTTCATTGCTTTAGGATGTACAGTTAGGGACCAGGTTCTACAGCACAGAATGGCCTGGGCCACCACTGAGCCCTGCCATCATTTTAATTATTTCTGAAGGTAAGATGATGGTTAACAGTCACGGTCATTCCTTTGTGCCAGGCACCATGCTAGCTTCATAAACTGTCCCTGGTGAACTGCACAGCAACTGCATAGGTTATGTATCGCTAGACCTGAGGACGACTGGGGGAACTGAGCCACAGGAAGCAAGTTTCTCCTGGCGTACACTTCTAGCTGATAGAGCTGGTTGATTATTATGTCCTGAAAGTGGAGGACCATGCCTCACTCTCTTCCCTCATTGCCCAGCCACAGCACCTGGCCAAGTGGACATGGCAAGTCCTTGCTGAATGAGCACATAAACCAAGCTTCGAATACAGCTCCATCTGCCCCCGCTCCCCAAGCCTGTGTGTGTTCCCGTGGTGCTCTGCCTTCAGATTTTCTGAATGATTGCTACATAAATCTGTCTAAAGCAGAGGTGACTGAACATTCCCATAAAGGGCCAGATACGGTCCAGCAGTCAGCAGGTGCTTGAACACCTACTCTGTTCCACTTCACATCCCAGGAGACAGCAGCTGTGCACAGCAGGGCTGAGGGATGCATGTTGTTTGCACAGTCTGTCATGTCTGGATTTGATCTACCAACTCATTTACTGACCCCATAGTAACTGTCAGCAAGAGATAACCTACTGTTTGTTTGGTATGAAGTTGGTCACACTCTTTGAAAATCCACACACTATCATTGTCTAGATGAACGTCAGCCTGAAGTTCCTTCGGTTTGTACAAAAGATGAGTGTTCAGTATTAGTATTTCTTACTTAGGTCACTACAGTAGGACTTTTCACTCTCTCCAACACAACTGGGAGCCATCCTGTCAGTGGTGAACCCCCCGCCCAGGACAGCCTGAAGAGTCATAGCTAGTGATAAGGACAATCACCTCTACTGTGAGCTCTGCTTCATGTCCCAGATGCAAACACACAAACAACATTCCTGCTCACACTAGAGCCCTGTCACCCCCTCAATAATTAGGATATATTTTTCCAGGGAGAGGAATAAACTATAGGCAGGACTCAGAGATAGACAGAACCTAAGGGTGCTTTGAATGCTAATTGGAAAACAGACCCAAATCAGAAATTAGTGCTGAGTACATAGCAGTGTTGAGATCCCTTTATGATATTTTGCTATATGTGTGTGTGTTGTGTGTGCTATATGTGTGTGTATGTGTGTTGTGTGTTATATGTGTGTGTGTATGGTGTGTGTGTGTGTGTGTGTGGTGTATGTGTATGTATGTGGTGTATGTGTGTATTGTGTGGTATGTGTGTGGTGTGTGTGTGTGTGGTGTATGTGTGTGTGGTGTATGTGTGTGTGTGTGTGGTGTATGTATGTGTGGTATATGTGTGTGTGTGTGTGTGTGTGTGTGTGTGTGTGGTGTGTGTGTGTGTGTGTTTTCTATTCACTTTGTCAAGCATGACTTGAGTGAGGAAGATTTAAGTTCCAATCTCATTAGAAAATTCTGTTGTCCACCTGTTTTTACCTGTTAGACTCTGCTGAGATCTGTCCACTCCAGGGGTGACTGTACAGACACTGTCCACAAGTGCAGATTAAAATTCCCAGGAATCAACCTTCCCAGTGGAACACTGGATATAGAGACCAGGCTGTTCCCTATCCTGTAGCAGCCTATCTCTGGCTTTCTTGTGGGTTAACTTACATCCTCCTGGTCCAGACAGGGACCAGGGTGAGAGGGTGACCCAGTGGTTAATAGTGAGAAGGCATCCCATGGTGTCCAGTGAAAAGGGCTGTATGGTCTTCATATATGGCAGCAACAGCCTAGTGCCTGCTGGAACTCTACACTGCCAAGTATTGTCTTGAACAAATACCTGTCACAGCCCCCCAATCACTTGGTTTGCAATATTGCTGTGGGTTCCCAATCTGCAACTATTCATAATGGTATCTCTGGTTTCTGCCTCCGAGGAAAAGGTTGACCTCCACCCATAAGCCAACTAAGTCTGGCTCAGAAGTCATCTGCTTGTGACCTCAGCTTTAGCTCTTTGGGGGCTTTCCTGTCATCCAGAAAGAAAATAATGCAGGGTGTAATCATTATCATCTGCCATGTTGGGGGAACAAATTGAGATGCTCATCAGCCAGAAAGTACGAGAGAGTGGAGGCCCTGTATGTGAGTTGCGCTGTCCTCAGGGATGGGCCTCTCAGACCCAGGGCCATAATGTCAGCATTGGGTCCGGTATCCTTAAATTATATAGCAAGGTGCATTGAATAAAACACATTAGGGAGCTAGAAGTGGCTCAGTGATTAAGAGCACTGGCTGCTCTTGCAGAGGACTTGGGTTTGGTTCCCAGCACCCACGTGGTGGCTCACAACTAATGTGACAATCTGCAGAGGTCTGTTATTAATTTATTAAGGGGGTGCAATGGGGATACAGCTCTGAACAAGGAAGACACCGCTGCTGATCCTGCTGGTCCAGCTGCCGCTGTCCTGTCCTTCTGCCCCGGGAGGGATGGGGACCAACTGCAAGCTGTGCTCCATTCCTCTTATCCCAGTCCTGGCCACCCAAGAGACCAAACGATGACTCTCCCTCAGCTCTTAAGGGGAGAGTGCACAGACAAAGCCATGCCCTAGGGCTTGTACCCCAAAGCCATTGGCTGAACAGAATGAATTCCCACAACACACAACCATCTATAACTCTGGTTCCAGGGGATCTGATGACTCTTCTGGCCTCCGTGTGCACTGCTCACACATAGTGGACAGACATACATGCAGCCAACATAAAATAAAATAATAACCCCCCCCAAAAAAATAAATAAAATGCATTTAGTCCCTCTTTCCTTCACATATGTTCTTGTCTAGATATTTCCATCACTATTTTCACTGAGGGAGGAGAGGTCTGCCTCGGCCCCAGTTTCAGAGTCTGTAGTCCACGATGGTGAGGAAGGCATGATGGATGGGACTGCTCAGTGGGTAGCAGGGGGCCAGTGCTACAACAACCTATCACACCCTGGTGGATCAGAAAGCAGAGAGCTTGAAATGGATGAAGAGTTGGGCTCTGAACTTTGAAGGTCCACCTGAAGTGACACAATACTAAAATTGAATAGCAATTTGAATTTTCTAGACCAAGCCCCAGTCTCCCTTCAGCAGCTAATGTGAGTGTTTCAGGATCTTCAGACCCAAAGACAGGCTGGGAAAGGCAAGCCAGTGCATCCAAGACTGGCTTCCTGCAGTCTGCCAGGCTGCAGGACAGACAGACATTCTGCTTCCTCCTGCTGATCAGCATGCTAAGCAAGAACCAGGTGTGGCTCTCTGAGTCCTTGGTGCCCTATTATATGATGAGACTCACTATTGTGGGGTGAAATCCATTGAAATTAGTATAAATACCCATTTTCCCTGAAGGAAAAAAATTAAATCATTTGGAAGAATTTAGTAAAAAGCAAGCTTATTAAAAACTGCCTTTCCAAATTGTTATAGACGAGACCACTGCAAATGGCAAAGAGAATGTTCTGGAAATAAGAACCAAATTGCTTCTCAGAAGTTGATAAGTTCTTATTCTAGCTTATGAAGTGGAAACAGGAAGTAATAGACAAGCTATAATTTGTCATCTCTGAAACCCCCAGCAAGGTCCAGTCAGTTCAGCCTGTAGCAGAAACCCGGAGAATAGACACAGAGGTGTTGGAGAGTCAAACCAAAGGTCTAGGTGTGTCTGAGCCAGCTGTATAATTGTCTGCATCAGTCTTCCCATGTGCATAATTAACTTGCAGCACACCACACTCGTAGAGCGCAGAATAGTCTTCGGCACAGATAACATGAATGGAGAGGGGAAGGGCTGGCTGGCTGACCTCTGCTGTGGGAGCCACCAGATGTACATATGTGTATGGGAAGCCACCTTCCTTCTCCGCTAGGGTTTGGTCAATTCAGTAGTCAACATTTGTCTCACTCTCTTTACTTTACCTCTCCCTGTATTTATAGTAGACACTTCCCTCCCTCCCTTCTCCCCTTCCTTCTTTTCTCCTTTTTTTTTTTGTGTGTGTGTGTGTGTGTGTGTGTGTGTGTGTGTGTGTGTGTGTGTGTGTGCAAGAGACTAGAGGTCAATGTCAGATGCCTTCTTCAACCATTTCCCACCCCTCCCCTCCCCCTCTCCTCTTTTCCCTTGCCCTGCCCTCCCCTCCCCTCCCATCCCTTCCCTTCCTCCCCCTTCCTTCCCCCCTCCTCCTCTTCTTCCATTTCCCCCTTTCTTGTATTACATGTGTAGGAGTGTGGGGTCTAGTGGTGAATGTCAGGTGTCTTTCTCAATCACCCTTCACCTTTGAGACAAGTCTTTCTCTGAATCCAGAGAGCAAGGCTGGCTGGCTGCCTGTGGAAACTCCTGGTGCTGGCATCGCATGCTTGTTGATATGGAGTGTACTGTGGATATTGATCTTTTACTGACCCAGTGAACATAGAAGAGCGCTCAATTCAGCACATGTTGGTTGCTTTACTCTCTGGCAGGCAGTTGGTTAGCTCAAGAATCTGAGGAATGATGGGACCTGTTGGAAGAATGGGACTCCCGCCTCTCTACCTGTGTTTTCTTTCTGCTGGACTCGTAGCTCCCTCCTTCCATTGCAGAGCAACAAACCTGTGCTGGTGATTGGGACCCAAGCTGGAGAGATGGGAGATCCCTCCCTCCATTCTCACCCCTCTTCTGAGTTTTTAATCTCTGTCCCTCCTTCTTTCCTTCCTTCTTCCCTTCCTTTTCAACTTGTCCCTCCCCATTTCCTTCTTTCCTTCCTCCATTCATCTCTCCCTCTCCCTCCCTCTCTCTCTCTCTCTCTCTCTTTCTCCCTTCATCTCTCCCTTCCTCCCTCCATCTCTCCCTCTTCCCCTCTCATCCTTTCTTCCTCCCTCAACTCTTAGCTGTGTTTACTGTCCGGCAAACACTGAGCTTGTTTGTGGCATTACAATCTGATGGAGGACAGTGAATGAGTGAGGTGTTATCTTTATGCAGGACAGCCTTGGTGGCCTGCAGGACAGTGTTACACTCTGGAGTAGAGCCTTGGCCTGGCCACAGCTCCTTCCCCTTTGCTGGGCACCTCAGGCTCCTTTTCTGCTGACACTGGCCCTTCCCAACGGCTCATTGATTGTGTTTGCCAGCGTCTCTCTGACATTCTGCTGCTTCAGACAGAAACTCTTCTATCTCTCATCCTTTTCAGAGGGAATCTCTCTCTCTCTCTCTCTCTCTCTCTCTCTCTCTCTCTCTCTCTCTCTCTCTCTGTGTGTGTGTGTGTGTGTGTGTGTGTGTGTGTTTTATTTGATCTTCTAAAGCATTCTGTTGTGTGCAGATCTTGGTGGCAGGATATTAGAAAATTCTCTGGCAACAGAACAAATTGTCTTTCCAACAAAAGTAAATAAACAGTTGTACAGAGGCCGAGATGGAAATAGCCTGAGGTCCTGCGCTGTCTACTTCTTACCAGGACCCAGCTTCCTGCCATAATAGGGCACCATCACATCCATCCAGGCACGATAAGTCAGGAGGTAGAAGTTCTTTCAGCTCTAGAGATTTTGAGAGAAAGATTTCTCCTTTGGGACACAGTGGCCCTCGAAAACCTTTCACTGGTCTCTATTGGAAGTTAGGCAGGCAAAGGCAGAACCCAAGAAAATACACTGTATGTCACATTCTACATGGCTTTACTTTTATAAATTAAGTGTATTCTTAGCTGACACATGCAAACATAAGAATTGTATAGTTTATAGGACACAGTGTAATATTTCAATATATGTGCATTGTGCAAGGTTTAACTTAGGTTGGACATGCGTATAAGGACTTTCCCCCTCTCTAAATGGTAATAGTAATCTCAGAAACCATGAATTACAGAAACTATAAATCCAGAACAGAGTCTACTAATCTAGAATAGCATCCATCCATACAGAATAGATTCCACCAATCCAGAACAGTATTCGCCAATCCAGAATAGAGTCTATCAATCTAGAGTGGCTTCCACAAATCCAGAGCAGCTTTCACATTGTCTAACACGTCTACAAGGAATTGCTCACACCTTTGCACACACAGCCTTGCCTTACTAAGGTTTATAACAACAAATGTGAGTACAGCAAGTATCAACAACAACCCATGCCTGTGACCTCTAGTTACACAAGGACAATAAATGCCCCTGGCACATGCACATTTCCCATATTTTTTGAGAAACTATTGCAAATGATGATTTAAGATGAATACTTACAAATCACCCCTGTGACAGTCACCAGCGATGTGAATTCCAGCCACTTCAGAGAACACGGTGTTGTGTGTCCCAGCGTCCTTCTGTCTTCCACTCTTCCACATCTTTCTCTCTCCTTCCTTTTCCTTTCTCATGGTGATGTTATGTACTGTTCCTGCATTCTGTGAGAGGACCAGATGGCAGAGTGCCAGGAAGATAGGACACCACCAGCATCATGAGTGGCTGTCCTGGGGTCCGGAGGCTGACATGGCACACCTGTACCACATAACACTGGTAAGCAACACAAAATTGGCAACACAGGAAGGCCTATTAAAAAACAGACTAAGGTGTTCAAGGTTAAAACAGATCATTTTAGTATAACAATGATAGCTGACCAGTTGTCAAAATTTGGATCATATGAGTTTAAAAAAAATAATCATAGGTAATCTCTCAGAGATAGTTACAGCTAACATTTTGGTATTTCTTTCAGGATTCTTTTCATGTTTGCATGACTTTATGTATAATAAAGAAAAAAAAACCAAAGCACTACCTCATGGGAGTTTTTCAATGCTAATAAAGCATCACATGTTCAAGCGTTTTACCATTTTTAAGGAGTGCATGGTTGTAGCTAGAGTTTTCCTGCCTGGCCCACGGTCAGGACAAATCTCTCTCACCTGCCAGTCTCACAGCCGCTCAGACCCAACCAAGTAAACACAGAGACTTATATTGCTTACAAACTGTATGGCCATGGCAGGCTTCTTGCTAACTGTCCTTATATCTTAAATTAATCCATTTCTATAAATCTATACCTTGCCACATGGCTCATGGCTTACCGGCATCTTTACATGCTGCTTGTCCTGGCAGTGGCTGGCAGTGTCTCCTCAGCCTTCCTGTTCTTTTCTCCTCTCTGTTAGTCTCACCTATACTTCCTGCCTGGCCACTGGCCAATCAGTGTTTTATTTATTGACCAATCAGAGCAACACATTTGCCATACAGAACATCCCACAGCACATGGTAGTCCTTGTGTGTATCTACAGGGGTCACTAACACCACCTTCAGCAGTTGGTTTGGTTTTCTTTAGAAACTGCAGTGTACAGTTGCACTCTTAGAAGAAGAGGGCTGGGGTGGAGGTGAGGAGAAATTTTTGGTTAGACATGAGCAAGAAATGAGGAGAATATAAGCTTGTAGCTATGACTAATAACAACACACCAATTTGTTAAAATTTCCAGAGTCCTTTAAAATGTCTTCAGCACACGCAGCATTAATTGTTCTCAGCAACACACATACACACATACACACACACAATCTGATGTGTGTGTTTTAGGGGGGTCAGAGGATATAGTCCTACTGTATAATATTGTTCATTTTATCTCAAAAACTTCTCACATACTATTTTATTCAGCTGGTGTGATTTGCTTATAATACATAGACACAGTAGTCTAAGATCTACACCAACACTTTGCAGATGAAGTTAAATGAAATTGTAAAAATACAATAATAACTTGTATTTTTAAAGTGCTAGGAAATAATTTTAAAGTTTATTTTGAATTTTGTAATTTTTAAAGATATGTGTGTGTTGATTGAATATCTAGAATTGTAGATGGAAGTCATGAAGCAAATATAGACAAAAAGATCTCTTGCAGAGAAATCAGGGATGAAGTAAATCCCCCAGGTGGAGATGAACATACTCCGTTCAATTTTTCCTTTATGAATTCTACAGCAAGAAAATATACAAGGCATGCTTGGCCAGATGTGGTGCTGGGAACCAGGTCAGGGTTGGGAAGGGACACTCACTCCTCAGATGCCCATACCTGGAGTGTGGCAGAGTTGATGGCTGCTGTTACCAGGCTTTGTGCTCCAGATTATCATGTCCATGGAGGGCTCGGTGAGAAGCTGAGGCCCATGCTGCCTCTTCATGATTCTGTCATGACATATCCCACCTAAAGCAGAAAAGCTGACTAACTGTAAGTTCAGCCTTTGCATGGGGATACCAAGCCAGGAACTATGTGGCCAGATGCTGAGAGATGGCTGTCAAAGATGTTTGGCCACATCTGGGGCTGGTAGCAGTAGGGCTTCAAAGCTTGGTTTGCATGAGTGAGGGCTGTTAGTCCACACCATCTCTCAGCCTTCTGACTTAAGCAGGAGATAAAAGGGCTAGCAACCATGACTGGCTTTCATGCAAGAAACAATGTGTTTATAAATGAGAAACTAAAGACAAATATCCCCAGAGAAGAGGAAGGGAATCAGGTGAGGAGGAGAACTAGAGAGGAGGAGGGAGGAAGAGGAGGAAGGGGAGGGGAGGAGGAAGAGGGGAGGAAGGGGAAGAAGAAGAAGGAGGATGGGGAGGGGAGGAAGAGGGAGGAGGAAGAGGGGAGGAAGGGGAAGAAGAAGACAGAGAGGAGAAGATGACTAGAAAGATCAGAGAAGTAGCTGTTTGTTAACAAGGTATACCTGGAATGTTCTCTCTCTCTCTCTCTCTCTCTCTCTCTCTCTCTCTCTTTCTCTCTCTCTCTCTCCTCTCTCTCTCCTCTCTCTCTCCTCTCTCTCTCCTCTCTCCTCTCTCTCTCCCCTCTCTCTCTCTCCTCTCTCTCTCTCCTCTCTCTCCCCTCTCTCTCTCTCCTCTCTCTCTCTCCTCTCTCTCTCCTCTCTCTCTCTCCTCTCTCTTCTCTCTCCTCTCTCTTCTCTCTCCTCTCTCTTCTCTCTTCTCTCCTCTCTCCTCTCTCTCTCTCTCCTCTCTATCTCTCCTCTCTCTTCTCTCTCCTCTCTCTCTCTCCTCTCTCTCTCTCTCTCCTCTCTCTCTCTCTTTGGTTTTTCGAGACAGGGTTTCTCTGTGTAGTTCCGGTGCCTGTCCTGGAACTCACTCGGTAGACCAGGCTGGCCTTGAACTCACAGAGATCTGCCTGGCTCTTCCTCCCGAGTGCTGGGATTAAAGGCGTGCGCCACCGCCGCCCGGCTCTGGAATGTTCTTGGTTGCTGTACTGTACGTAGGATCTGTGTTTGCTGTTTGGTCTCACAATTCAACACACCTTCCTGGAGTTGGATTTCATGAATTCACTCATTGCTTCAGATTCAGACTTCCAATATACGATCCAGCTACCTTCTGCAACGAGACGGACAGCTTTTCCTGTCGACTTAGCTGGGCTGCAGTGTGTAGATACTGATCTAGCACCGTCCTGCCTGTTTCCATCACGGTATCTCTAAATTTGAGTTAACTTAAAATTGAATTAGGAGACTGAGTAAAGATAATTATCCTTCATACAGGTGGGCTAAATCCAATCCCTTGAAGACGGACCTTAGCAGAGAGAAGCCTGTCTTCCCTCCAGAAGGGATTCCATGGCAGTTCTTGAACTCACAGCAACATTAGCAACCTCACTTTCCAGCCTGCTGAGAAAATTCTGGACTTGCTAGGTTGCTAGGCTTCACAAGAATCCCTAAAGTGCATTCCCACCCCCACCCCCACCCCCACACGAGCCTGTTCTTGCCATTTCTTTATTGCTTTTCCCTTCAAAGACTAAGGTAGGCAGTTGGGAAGGGGTTGAATCGACGTAAATAGGAAAACAGAAGCCCGGTTAAGATTCAGTTTCAGAAATATAAGAAATATTTTATGCCTCATGCACTGTGGGGGGCATCTTATGCTGGAGTCCAATTTTAAATAGCTGCTCTGCATCACCATTAGAACTCTGACCCCAGCAGGTCAGGGGGCGGGAGGGCTGGCTCTGCTCTGTCATTCACTTACACAGGATCTAAGTTCCCTTCGTCTGTCCAGTCTCCAGACTCTGCCTGAGTTTCCACCTAGCTGTCTTCCCAGCCTTATCCCTCCCATTACTGCTCCATATTGAAGGTGCTCTGAAGCCTTTCCTTGGATCTACTACATGTCATGTCCACTGTAGGAAAAAAAGAACGTCTGCTGTCATGGCAACCCTGAACCTGAGGCTTTTCTCCTTCTAAGAACCCTTTGTGGCATCCCTTACCTCTGTTTCTCAGCATCCATCTGCCTCTCTCAGCCCCAGCTGACCGAGAGCACCCTTTCTTCTCCTAAGAAGGTCAACGGTGGGTTCCTGGGCTCTGCAGCGCTGTGGTCTGAGAGATGATAAACAAGGCTGTCGAAGTTCTGCTATAGGTCATGCTCTCCTTCCCAGGCACTCTGCCGACATCCGTGGAATGGATAAGTGGAGTTCTGCAATAGTGTGGGTGTGATTAACCATACAATGGTAGGGTTCAGAAGTTCCAGACATTCTTTGTTATAACTACATGTTTCATGCTCATCTAGCTCAACCTCCTCCCACTCAGACAGCTCAGAGCCTTGGCAATATTGAATAATGATCCTTGTTGGTGTCCATTGGGCCTCACTGTGTCCGAGGCATAGCAACGTTTGAAAGGTTATTGCTAAAGGAACTGGGTGTACTGGTTCGTTTTTTTATCATCAATTTGACACAACCTGGTGTCGCCTGGGGAGAGGAAACCTTGGTTGAAGGGTTGCCTCTATAGGGCTGGCCTGCAGCCATGTCTGCGAGGAATTGTTTTTATCGACTTTTAATGTGGGAAGGGCCAAGCCTACTGTAGGAGGCACCATTCCGAAGCAGATGAGTCTGGATTATATAAAAAATGGCCAGAGAGCCACACTCTTCCATGCTTTCTGCTTCTGTTTGTCAGTGAGTTCTGGCCCCTTCCTGTCTCTGTGCCTCGTGATGCTTCCTCTGCCATATCTCCATTTCATCATGTCCTGCATTGCCTCGGGCCCACAATAGTAGAGTCAGAGACCACAGCGTGGCACCTCTGACTCTGTAAGACAGAATAAAACAAGTCTGTCCTCTTTCGAGTCATTTCTTTCAAGTGTCCAGTCACACAGATGGACATTAACTAGCACAATCAGAATTATCCAACTAGATTTCATCATTGACAAGGAAATGCTGAGTCTTTGCCAGGGGACCCTGTCAGTTAACCTAGCTTACTATAAGGGTTAGAACTGTTGCTGTGTGATGAGTGGTTGGGGTGTTGTGGTCTACAGCAAGTCCTGTGGAGAGGTACGGGGCTGGCTGTGCTGTGCTTCCACAGCTACACATAATGGGATTCCTAGCCTGCTATCATGGTTAGTGATAACATATGGTTAAGAAGTAGACAGGGAAGGTCCAGTGTGGTGACACAGGGAAGGTGTGTGTGTGTGTGTGTGTGTGTGTGGTGTATGTGTGAAATCAATGGAGACTTCCCAGCTTCAAGTGTGCCATGGATATGATGCTAGACAAAACCGAGGCAACAAGAACCACCCCAAAGTCATTGGCTTCTGGCTCGCTTGTTTTGCAAACTTGAAAAATGGAGTTCCGGTACAACAGGAGGGTGGGTTTAGAAAGGAGTTTATCACAGGATTACAGGCGAGAGCTGAAGAGAAAAAGACAGAGCTCCTGTGTAGGAGAAGTGGGTGAAGGGATGATAATCGGCGCTGGTGGCGGCGCTGAAAGGTCATGGTCACGACAGAACCCAGTATCAATGTTCAGAGCTTTATTAGGAGGAAAAGGCAGGGAGGGGACCAGGCCTGGTGAGAGAGAAAGATGGTGGGGTGGGGAAGAGGGGAGCAGAGCAGGGCAGGGAGCAGAGAACAGAGAGAGCGTGGGGTCTGCATCTGGCTTTTAAGGCGCAGATTGCATGACCACGCGTATGTAGTCACCTGATGATGTAAGACACAAGTCCCCCGAGCTGTGCATGTGCAGGAGTGAGGGCAGGCTCCTAACAGTCGGTCCCAGAAAACGAGCTGCCATCAGGCTTCGAGTCTAGGACTTTTACAGCCATGGACAGGGCGTTCAGAAAAGATGACCAGGAGACTGTGAGCCTGCACAGCTGAGCCTAGTCATCAGTGTGAGAGTCCCCGTGCTGAGGGAGCCACATGGGCCATCCTGCCAGCCTCCATTGACAGCCCAGGCCCCGGAATCCAAGACTGAGAAAGCACAGAGTAACCTCATGTTAGCCAGCGACTGCAGTCTGGCTCTCAGAGTCTCCTGATCCTTCCTCAGGTTCTTCTTCTCATCTCTGCTTCTGGGAAGAAGATTTCAGGAGGCCCAAGCACCCTTCCTGTCTCTTGACTTGTTCAAATTCCCAGAAGCCGTGTTTTGGGATGACATATTCTGAACCCCATTGTAGTGGGGTCTTTCAATCTTTGTCTCTGTAGAGCAATAGCCACGCAGATATCTGGATTTCATACACCTGCTCATGTACACATCTGGGCTCCCACAGGGGAGAGAGGTGGCACACTGCTCAGGGAGCAAGGTCCTGGGATCTTTGGCAACATCCCTTTCTCTCTGCCCTGTAGCTGCCACAGACTGTGCCATCAAAAGGGAGCTTTAAGGAAAAGACAAACGTCTCACTGGCCCTCATAATTTCCCATCTGCTCTGTGTTCACAGGCCTCCTGCAAGATAGAACCGTGCTTTGGGAACTCTGGGGATTGGCTTCATTACATTTTGTGAAGTTTCATTCACATCTTCCTTGTCAGCCTCCAGACTCTTCTGGAAGGGTCCCTGAATATCATGCTGGCTTCTTGCTAGACAACTAATTTGGTGGTGGTGCTGTGTGTGCATTTGCACACATGTATACATGTGTAACTGTGTGTGTATGGATTCCCACTGATCTCTACATGGATGGAACTCTCACACAAAAACTACAAAAGAATTATTGAAGGTATCTTAATTTGTTTTCTTTATTTCTTACAATAATTTTGTTTCAGACATAGTAGAAAATAAAATATTTCTTTTCTTTTTGTTTTTATTACATTGAAAAGGAGCATGTCTATGCTATGTGCGACTGGCTTGGAATTTCTGGAAGACATTTGAAAGACCAGGCCTTTAGCTCCAGGCAGCCTGATGCTTAGCTTAGGGACCCCTCCTTTTTCTTCAACAAAGGAACCCTCAATTTACACCTCTATAGACCCATCGCAGCAAGTTCAGTCTTTCCATTAACCCCTGGTAGCCACAATGACTTCCTAATACCAGTTAATTAACAAACACTGGTTCTCCAACAGATGAATTCCTGGGAGAGCCTTTGGTGTGGTCCCCAGACTGCTGGAGCGAAGCGCAAGCTTCTCCTTTGTTCTTCCAACACTTTCCTTGTGGGCCGAGAAGCACTTTGAATCTCAAATGAGCTCTCTAATTAGTCTCCTCGCCATCCTGCGGGATGGGCAGGGCTGTCCATTATCTCCACTTTGCAGATAGTAACAATGTACAGAACTTGGCTGAGGTCACCAGAACATTAGCATCCAAGCCAGAATAAAACTCCTAGTTCCTAAACCCTGTCCTCCTATGCTGTTCCCTAGACGACGCCTTCCATCCTGTTGGCATCAGATTGTAAGTACAGTGAGACCTTATTACAACACCATGAACTCCTGTTTAGTATTTAAGGCCTGGAGGTTAAGGGGGATTTGGGGAAAGGTGTTAGGTGTGTTTGTTTAGATTAGACTCTGCTGAATGGTTCGCCAGCACTATGCACGCTCTGGTCTCCAAGAAAACAATGCCATTCACACCATCCATAGACTGTCACCATTGCCCAGGTGTTTCTAGGCAGGACCAAATGAGCACACCGCCTGTAGGTGATACTCAGTAATAAAGCATGCATGTGAACGTTTCGGGGACTCACTGTGTCCTGTGGTGACTGCAGATGCCATCCCTGCTCCCGACCCCCACCCCTGGCCAGCATTTCTGTGTCTGTGATTTGAGCCTCTTTCTGGCCTGTTGGATACTTGTGATGTGAGAAGGCGCATCTTTCCCTGCCTCCGGAGACATCAGAAGATTTCTGTGTGGCCAAAGTACAGGGCTGTGACCAGAACTAGGTCTCTGGTGGGAAACACACTAGTGCAGACTGTACAAATTGAGCCCATCATTTATGGATGCCCCAGGCAAGGACCAGCCATTGTCAGGGGCTGTTATTGGATGATGTGCAGGTGAATTTCCCAGAGTGCCTTGGGAGGGCCATAGATGAAGAAAGAAGACAAGGCCTTTGATTCCCAGAGCTCAAATGCTCAGGAATGCTGTGGTCACTGCAGATGTGTGCTTATTCATGATACTCAGCTGACACAGACTCCCAGACTCCATTCCCCACCCTCTCTCTTAACAGTAAACAAGGCTGCACACTGACTGTGGGAACGGACTAATGAGTAATTACGTGTTTTGAAAGTCACCAGAATGGAATCCCAGGGTGGACCCCTGGGTAAAGGAGAGTTTTGGGATAAATGCAAACACATTCTTGGGATTCCAGATCCCAGTGTGGTGCCAGGGTGCAGCTCGCTCAGGGTGGAGTGGAGATTACAGTAGGAGGCAGAGCTGACCCTGTCAGCCACCTCGCCCAGGCACCGCATCGAAGGAGACTGGCTAGAAACCAGAATACTGCTCTGATCTTTGCTCTGTCTCTTTGAAAAATGAAAATAATATAGAAATAAGGCAATTATCTATTTTTAGAAATATTAATCTCAATCCAAAGCAAGGAATGATTTTATTTATTATTCTTGCTATTATCTTTTTTTTTTTATTATTTTCAACATATTTGAGTTACTGGTCAAAGACATAGGCATTCTTTATGTCTGGGAAGTTGCAGCTAATACTAGCACCGTGTTTAGCCTTCAGGAGACACAACAAACAGCTCTGAAAACTATCAAAACTAAGTATTTAGTAAGAAGGCCTCTACCCATAATGAAAATATGACAGATCTCACACCCGAGCAGGTAAACTGCATCCCGTATGTGGTAATCACTTCCTAACAGCTAAAGCTGCTTCAAGTCTACCAGGGCTGTCTGTCATGGGCAGCTGGAAGAAACTCCAACCAGCTGCTCCCTTTGGCAAATCAGCTGATCATTTCAAACAAGGTAGTCGCCCAGACATGAACTGAAATGATAGAAGCATGTCACTTCTATGGCATTGAGTGGAGGAGAGGAGGATTGCTCTCTGGGTAGTTTTCAGGTTTGTATTTATGCTAGGAGCAAACAGGCTGTCTTGAAAGGTTTGCATCGCCACAGGTGGCTGATGCCCTCCCAGAGACTCCTCCTGTCCCCACAGGCTGACTTTGAGCACAGCTGACCCCTGTTCCCATGGGAACCTGAGAAGTCCGTGATTGTTGACAACAGTCCTTTAATTTGTTCACCATTTCAAACTCTCGAACAAGCCCCAAGGTTTAAATTCTGCCCCACACTCTGCTTTTCTGACATTTAAAAGACAAACGGGAAGAAGAAGAAGAACCCTTGAGGCTATTTCACAAGAGGCTCTGAGGAACTCAAGTTTCTCCGAGGCCAGCCTGTTCTTTTACCTATGGGGAAACTGAAGCTAGAGGTTCAGTTTCACATCCTCGAATGCACACAGCCAGAAACGTTGTCACCTTGCTGGCGCTTGGGGTCAGTCCGGTGAGAGCAGAGACCGTCATCCAGGAGTATCATCATACCATTCTGTTGTCGTGCAGTGGTGTCTGGATGGAGTCACAGAGTTCAGACTTGGAAGGCCAGGAGAACAGTCCATTGGTTGATATCTCTATGGCTATTTGGATTCCTGGGAGCTGATGAAACCGCCAGAGCATTAACTTATCAGGGGCCTGCTGATGCTTCCTGTCTGCCACAGAGAGAGCCCTGGCTCGGTAGAAGGTGTCAGAGGCTAGAAAGAAGGGCTGAGGAGGCGATTAGTGTGTATTCTGACCAGGTCGATCCAGCTCTCTTGCAGAGCAGCCCGTTAGTGAGATAAATAAAAACTGGTAATAGGGCCATCTGGTTCTTCACCACAGTTAAGGCAAAATCAAGTCATCAACAACTCCGACCAGCTTTTTCATAATTTGTCTCCGTATAAGGTTCAATAAAGTGGAAGGGATTCACCGGATTGAATTTCCTCTGCTTTTGAACTTCCTCCATCAGTTAGTTACCTTGGTGGGAGGCCTGGGCATCATCTTGATAAGGACTGTACTAGACACGGCTTCCATGCTTGGTGGTGACTTCCTATGGGCCTTCTCCCAAGCAGACACCCAGGTGTCAAGCCTTCCCCAGCTGGGCCACTACAGCTGAGCCTGCTGGGAAAGAGGGCAGCAGCATGGCCACTCTGTGTTCAGGAGAAGGCACCATTCCCCCACTCCCTGCCATGGCAAGCACAGAGGCCCCCTGTGTCCTCTTGGTTAAAGGGTCCCTGGACGGGAAGCAGAATGTAAAGTTACAGCTTGACACTGAGATTCTCAGGCAGCTTCTTTGTGCAAAGGGCTCTCTGTAGAGAGAGGGAAAACACATCCTCTGGCTTCCCTGCCGGGCAGCAGCAGGGCATGGGCACTGGTCTGACATGCCAGTCCATTACCGGTGAATGGTCTCTCAGGCTGTTATCAAACACAGCACATCCTGCTCATCTGCTCTGCTTTGAGTTACCTTATCTTAGAATGAAAGCCTTGGGCCAATTTCACTGAGGATTGAAAAACACCTTCCGCCTTCCCCTGGGGGACCAAGCTGTGTCCAGCAGCACTGGCAACAGAAAGCAGATTGTACAAGTAGATTTCCAAGCAGCTAATTAGATTTGGAGACAGGGGGAGAGGCTGATATCAAAATAAGTAAGTGGCGAATGAGAAGAGTCTTACAGCTAAAGAAAACTCTGGAAGAGGGATGGGGGTGCAGGATGTGAGTGATTATTTCCTGAACAATTACTGTTAGAAGGAAACAAACCGTTTCCAACCACCTGAGGGGGTGGGGGGCCTCAGATCAGCAGATGCCTGGGATAGCAATTTAGAGAGAATGCCCGAACACAGAAGGTAGGAACAGTTTTATTATCTACTATTCTCAGTCTCTGTCTCTGTCTGTCTGTCTGTCTCTGTCTGTCTCTGTCTGTCTGTCTGTCTCTGTCTCTGTCTCTGTCTCTCTCTCTCTCTGTGTGTGTGTGTGTGTGTGTGTGTGTGTGTGTGTGTGTGTGTTACATGTGCATGAAAGCTTCACATGAGTTCCTGGAGCTGGAATCACAAACAGTTGGAGCCACCAGACATGGGTTCTAGGACAAGGACTAGGATTGTCCTCTGCAAGAGCAGTAAGCACTCAAAACTGAAGAGCCACCCCCCAAGGACCCACAATTCTCTTTGAAAGGTGCTTTTATTATCAGCACGTGAGGTGGTTTGAATAAGAACGGCTCCCATAGGTGCATATATTTGTACGCTTATTTATCAGGGACTGGAACTCTTTGAAACGACGGAAGGATTAGGAGGTATGATCTGTTGGAGTGGGTGTGTCACTGGAGGTGGGCTTTTAGGTTTCAAAAGCCCATGCCAAACCCAGTGTATCTCTGCCTTTGGATCAGGATGTAGCTCTCAGCTACTGTTCCAGCGCCATGCATACCACCATGCTCCCTGCCATGATGATAACAGATTAAGCCTCTAAAACTATAAGAAAGCCCCCAATTAAATGCTTTCTTTTATAAGAGTTATCTTGGTCATAGTGTCTCTTCACAGCAGTAGAAGAATGACTAAGACAGCATAAAACATAAATCTTGCTCTAAAGATAAGAAGAGATGGTTTATACTGAGTCTCTGTGACTTAGGAACACCAAGTCAGACTGCCCAGAATAAAACTTCTTGCTGTGGAAGTGATAACATGAACTTTCATAGTCATAGAACCAAAAGAATCATAAGCCAAGGCATTTATCAGAAACATTGGTGAGGACATCAGGTAGGCAGGATGTAGCAAAGTGGGAAAATCTCTGCTGTAGGCCTCAGATGCTCTCTGGTGACATTCTCAGCCAGCGCTGGTCAAGGCCAATGAGTTGCTATCTAAGCATTACTACTGCAGTGATGAAACACCATGGCCAAAAGCAACTTGGGGAGGAAAGGGTTTATTTGGCTTATACATCCCCATCACTATTCATCACTGAAGGAAGTCCGGACAGAAACTCAAACAGGGCAGGAACCTGGAGGCAGGAGCTGATGCAGAGGCTATTGGAAGGGTGCTGCTTACTGGCTTGCTCCTCATGGCTGGTCCAGCCTGCTTTTCTTATAGGACCCAGGCCAAGGGTGGCACCACCCACAATGGGTTGGACCTATGAAAATGTCCTGCAGGCTTGCCTACAGCCTGATCTTCTGGAGGCATTTTCTTAATTGAGCTTGCCTCCTCTCAGATGACTTTAACTTGTGTCCAGTTGACATCAAACTAACCAGCATAGCTGCTAAGTTAGTGCATTCTTGTGATAGATTCAGAAGGTGGGTGGTATGTCCCTATTAAAAAGACTAAAGATGGTCCAGGATAATTTTGGCTTTTGATCTGCAACCTTCTAGGGCTCCACAACCAGGAAGTTCTACCCAGTCAACCAATATGCTAATAACCAATCTAAGACACAGGTGTGGCTGTTCCCAGAAGCTTTGGTTCACAGAATGATATGGATGAGGACAGAAGATAGAAAGTGGACAGGCAAGCTTCCAGCAAGGACCCTAAAAGCTCTGGTCCCAGGAATGTCCTGGTTGGAGAGTAAGAATGCAGAGGGTAGATGTGGGTCCTGATTCCTTCTTGTCTCTCTCCTCAATGAGCTCCCCTGCCTGGAAGCTCCACAGGAAGTGTGACTGACTCCAGTCTAGATTCTAATCCTCTCCTGTGAATAACTTTGGGTTATATTCAGTCCCCAATTTCAGTCATCTCCTAAGTGATTTTAGGGTCTTTGCTCTGGAGAGGAGAATGTTGCAGGAGCCTTAGAGACCATTGAGGAGGGACCCCTCCAGAATGGGGTACTCCTGGCCCTGGGTGGAGACATGATACTCTGCTATCCTCAAAAGATTGGAACACTAAATGCCATTGCCTCCTCCTGTCAATCACTTGGCCAAGAGCCTTCCTTTCAGGAAGGCTGATTCACCTAAAGCCTTGCGGCAGACATGCTGTGAGAAGGGCTGTGAGCTGACTATGTGAGTCTATTTTGGTACCTCAAAAGTGGGAGGTTCTTAAGAAAAACCTGAGAAGAAAAACAACCCAAGGATATAGGCTGTCTGCAAATGTCAGCTTGACCTCACTGTTTTTGATAATCTATATTTTGGCTTTTGTAACTATATGCTTAGCTTGCAGCTGTAGGAAGGGACCTTGGGGACTCTCCAGCCAGAACGTCATTTTCTCGCTTAAATATGGACTCTGCGGAAGTCTCAGGGCTGCACTTGGGTTCCAAATACCCAGGTGCAGCCACCAGAGGGTTGTGATGAAGACTCTCTGTGGCTTGTAGACTTTGTCTGAGAGATCTTCTCTGATGGGATCCCCACAACAACGGGAAAAACAATTGTTCCTTTAATGTACTTTTCCTTCCCTAAAACCTCCCTTTGTGCGGTTGTCTGTGGGGCCGCAGTCATACAGCTCAGCTAAGTCCGCCCACTTTTCACTTCTAACTCAGAAAAGCACAACTTTCACTGTCTTTCTGTCTGTCTGTCTTCCTCCCTCCCTCCCTCCCTCCCTCCCTCCCTCCGTCCCCCTCTTTTTTTCTTCCTCCCTCCCTCCCTCCTCCCTCTCTCCCTTCCTTCTGTCCCATTCTGGCCGAAGTCTAAGCACGTTTTCTCTGAAACTTGGGGTCACCTCACTTTCTCAGACGCTGTCTCCACTTTCACCACACAGCCACTGGCTTCTGTGTGGCTGCTTGCTGAACCTCCGTTGCCAAGGACCCCAGGCTGACTCAAAGTCATGGCTTCTCACTTCTCTTTGTCCCTCTTCCCTGCTCCTTCTGAAATTTAGAGCCTGCTTGCCCGTTGTTTTCTCTTAAAGTCTAATAAAACCGCCCTCTAGTTCCTTTTGGGGTCTACTTGAAAAATGCTTTTACTAGTGAGTATAAGACCTCAGAACAGGGACCCAAGTCTTCCCAGTACCATGTAGTGCCCAACATGGGGCTGATGGAAGTTTCCAGTAACAACACAACTTGGTGAAGTCTTGGGGTTGGCTTCGGGAGCTCCGTTCGAGGGCAGCACTTGAGCAATAGCATAATGGTTATATGTACACTCTTGTGAGCCCCTTACTACATATGTGGGGACAATAAGTGTTTGGTGGCAGTCAGGTGACCCTGACATTTTGCTTTTGCCTTCTTATCCTCTACTTTAGCTCCGCCCATTCAGTCCCTGACATCTCTAAATGTGCAGAAATGTTTCAGCCTGAGGGAGGTCACTGTCCTGATGGTGTGCTCAAATGTCTCAATAGGAACTTGACTGCTTCCTTGTCGAGCTTATCAAGGCTTCAAACAAATATCAGTCACCAATACTGGTTGATAATAAATGCCAACAGCTAAGAACGCATCCGGTACACCTTCAAGAGACTGTGGTGCCTCGAGATTCAGGCTGCTGGCTCAGACTCTGCTCTGTCTCCTGCTGGTGACCTCGGTTGTACCATACAGGGCAATTTAATTAGCCTCTCAGAGCCTTGGTTTTCTTATCTTCCGGAAGGAGACAGTCACACTGCTTCATGGTGTGTCTGAGGATTAATGAGACACCCAAAGCCCTGCTAATACTGTTGGCTACGTGAAAGTGTCTGAAAAGGGTAGCTGGCTTCCGAAGTGATCATGTGAATTTGACAGAGTTCCCATCAGCTTCTTCTCCTCCCTCTTCGATGGTGCGCACAGAGGACTTCAGAGCTATCTAGGCATATCTTTTTGTCCAAGGCCTTAAGAACCAGGAATCGGGTTTGTATTTTTGTAAAGCAAAAGATCAAGCTGATGGACACACGAGAGAAAAATGCCTCTGCATAGGTGCAGGTGGTCTAGGCTTCTAGAGCAGAGCCAAGTCTGACTTCCCCACTGTCCCTCGACTCCCTCACCCTGGTATTTTTAAAACAGCAAGCCATAGGCTCCTGAATATCTAATCTACAGCTCTCCGGAGTGTACAACTCGATGGGCTGAGAGGGTTCATCTCTTTTCAGCTATCCTCGTACAAACTACCCTCAATGTTTTGAAGCAAATTTTGAACACAGTATCATTTCTTTTGAAGATATCTCGAAATGCTTATCTGAGCTCTTAGTCTTTGAGGTCTCTTTGAAAATGTGACCTCAAAGCCATTATCACACTCAAAATAGGAAGTAATTTTTCCACAAGTAAATATCCAGTTAGGGTTCAAGATTTTTTGTCCACCCCCCCTTAAAATTTGTCTGAGTCAGGATTGCCCACACAATCTGTCTAGTCCTTAGGTACTAGGCCCCCATTGGTTCCAATATTTGAATACTTGCTCCCCAGTTGGTGGAACTGTTTGGGAAGGTCTAGGAGGTGTGGCTTCTTTGGAGGAGGTGTCACTGGGGGTGGCCTTTGAGGTTTCAAAAGCCCACGTCATTCCGGTAAGTCAAATGAAATGCTTTCTTTTATAAGTAACCTTGGCCATGGTGTTTCATCACTGTGACAGAAAAGTAACTAAAGCTGGAGGCGTTGACTCTTTCAGCCCTTGTAGGCTATCTTTGAAGAAACTGTGTTGTGCGTCCTGAAGAAATGTGTTCACAGCCCTAGATGGAGCCACACTATTGTCTTCTGTGATCCTCTGGCTTACAGACAGCCTGTCACAAGACTCCCGTGAGATCCCGTCTGACAAAGCTGTGTTTCCCCTCACAGCCCTCTCTGGAGAAGCTTCACACAGGCAGTCATCATTTCTATTCCCTACCAGAATCAGAGACAAGAAGCAACACCCGTGAAATATACACATACACACATACATACATACATATATATATATATATAGAGAGAGAGAGAGAGAGAGGGGGGGGATTTATTAGAATGGCTTACAGTCTAATAAATTAATTACAGGCTAGTCCATCAATGGCTGTCTACCAGTGGAGGTTCCAAGAATCCAGTAGTTGTTCAGTCCATCAGGCTGGATGTCTCAGCTGGACTTCGGTATATGCTGGAATCTCGAAGAAGTAGGTTTTAATGCCAGTTAAGGGACGGACTTGCCAGCAAGAGCAAGAGAAGAGTAAACAGGCAAAAATTGAAAGCTCCGTTCTTTCATGTCCTTTGTTTAGACCGCCACCAAAGGTGTGTCCCACAGTAAATGGGGATCTTCCCACTCAAAAGATCTGGATTAAAGGTATATCTTTTCACCTCAAAAGATCTGAATTAAAGGTGGGTTTTCCCACTTCAAATGATTTAATTAAGAAAAAGAAATCCCCCATAGGTGTGTCCAGACACTTGGGTTTTAGTTAATTCCAGATGTAGTCAGTTGACCACCAAGAACAGCCATCACAAGTCCATTCCTTGTCAGCCTGACACTCAGTCATATCTCCTTACATCTCGCTTAATTTCCAAAGGAAAACAATAACCAGCTCATAATTACACAATGTAGCTATCTCTCATACAAATGTGTCATAAATTTTAGAATAGGTGACAATGTCCCTTGAGGAATATTCTTTTAGTACTTCAAAATTTATATATGATAACTACTGATATTTTCTTAACTGGTGTTATATTACATGATATACCAAGGAAAGAAAACACAAGTATCTATGCAAACACACATTCTTAACTAAATATGACAGAAACACTCATGCCAGTTACAATCCTCACTTCTGCGACCGGACATGTGGCAGATGAGGCCAGTTATCTGTGGCAGTGAGGTGGTGCTCTGGAGCAGCTCACTTGGTAGAAACTGTATAAACTGATGACATGGCCGCTCCATGGTCTGGGAAGGTTTTATTGTGAATGTGTGAGAACAGCCAGAGACACTTGGAAGAGTCCGGAGCAGAGACTAAACATGGCCCGTAGACTGGCCAGGGCCAGGGCTGTCTGTGAGAGAGAGAGAACAGCAGAAGACAGAGGATAGATAGTGAGCATGGCCAGGGTTATGAGGAGGGTGAGCAGCTTGGGGTGCGGGGAAGGGCCAGGATGTGTGGACTTTGTTTGGCAGATAAGTGCCATGGGAGTATGTTAACTGGAGAGCCATACATCCTTTTGCTGGCGGTAAGGGAAATAACGCCTTTTGGGAGATGGGAACCGGCTTCACAAATTTCCTGAGGAATGCTGGCTTTTACCTAACCACCAGAAATCCTCCTGTGGTCCAGATTGGGGCCGTTTCTGAACATTTGGACTGCCTTTTGGACTTGGGTGAGTTGGAGCTTCCTTTGGACCTGATGTCCCAGCCTTTTGTGGATGGTAAGGGGCAATGATAATTTCTGATTGCTTCAATGCCGAGGATGCTCGTCTTGGACTTGGCGTAACAGTGAATGCAGCCATCTCTCCTGCCTCCTCCTGTGGCATAGCCCAGCACTGGGGACTGGGCCATTACACGCATGTATTTTGTCTCTCCCTTCCAGAACCACAAGCAGAATCCATCTTCGTTCATTATAAATTAGCCTCAGGTATTCAGAAATTAGCCTAGACAGTCTCCCTGGTTTACCCTTCCTCATGGATTATGGCATGAACTCAAGACAGTCTCATTTTTTCCTGTGTCTTTAAGCATTTTTCTAGACACTCTGGTTCTCTAGTAATAAACACGTTTCAGTAGCTACTGTAATTATTATGTCTATGTGCATTCAGCTTTTCCAAACACTGCCATATGTATGATTCCCCTTATAACTACCATGACTATTGTGTTCTGCGAAGAACGTGAATGCTTACTTACAAGTACCAAGGTACTTGTCTGGGGTCATCTGTCTGGGAAGTGGTTTGACCTGTGTAGAATTTAGGATTTCTGACTCCTGGTGCATGCTCTTAGCACTTGTGAATGGTCACACAGTCCATAGTCAGGATCATGTTGCTGAGAAAGTGGCCTAGGAGTCATTTAATTTGGAAAGACAATACTCTCCTTTTGGGGCAGTGATGCAAACAGGGCTTCTTTGAAGGATGACTTTAAATGGTCCTACGCAAGCCCAGTCAGGTGCTGCATGCCTCACACATTCCACAGAGTCCGATTACACAATGTGCTTTGACTTTCTCCTCTGAGTAATTTCAACCATTTGTGCTCACATGTCCTGCTGTGGGGTTATGTGAGAATCTGGATGTTTAGTTTCATGATAGACTGGGATTCCTTCCTGTGTGGAAACAGGCAGGCCAGGCCAGGCTAACCCCATACAAGGCCTTGGGCTGCTGGCATTTCTATTGTGTTGATACTTTATTTACAAGGAGCCTGGGCCTTACATAACATGGATTTGCCAATGGTGATGATGGCTTTCCTTATGCAGCTCACGGCCCAGCCCCGTGGTGAGCAATGCCACATGCATTCTCTCTCTTAATCCAAAAATCTCGAATATGCTCCCTGATGCAATCCCATAGATTGTGTTTTGGTATCTGACCTGGAAAACCAAATAGCCGGAAAGGACTCTGACTTTTCTCTGTTTGCCTTAGCACACCCAAATATGGATCAACATCCGGTCCATGGTCCCCAGGAGACAAGTGTCACTTGCTCCCTCCCCCAGACACACAGCCAGTGGCAAAGAGTGAAACACACACACACATCTACACATTGACAAACACAAAACCTCATGGAAACTACAGTTATACAGGCTCTCTTTTGGCTATCCATTTATCTCTTAATTCCCAATTTAAAAATACCAAGGCAGAACTTATTGTAAAGAAATTGAGTAGCTGTAGTATTGATGCAGACCTGTTTTGTCCCTTTTAGCATTCATGGTAGCCTGTCAGGGATCCCACAGAGGAACAAAGAGAGCCTGGTGCTTTCACTGGCTTGAGCCACTTCATTCATACATTCATTCACACTTGAAATGCTGGAAAATATAAAAATCAGCATCTTTAACACTGATAAAAGACTAAGATACATCAGGTTTGACCAGCCAAGACCACCTGAGGTCTCCAATGACACCATGGCCCAGATGATCCAACATCCAGAACATCTCAAGACAACTGGCTCAGATGATACACCCTCATGGACTACTCCATAATCCTAAAATGTTCTTTATGTCCCCATAAGGTACAGCGCCCTCCTCCAGCAGGAAGTAGTAAGAGAATCTACGCCCAAATTCCCAAATATACCAAGCT
>CABHPH010000155.1:49012-69607 GCA_902168325.1 Peromyscus nudipes
TGAAGTAAAGCGGGAACTGGAGGCTTTGGAGTCTGTGTTGCAATCAATAGTCTCTCTTGCTTGATCTCTTGGGTTCACTCAGTGCATACATGTTCAAGTGCATCTGTTTTCCTGCCTTATCCACATGTCCTTCCATAGAAAGTGACTGGAGGGTTCCCTTTGCAAACCTAGTCCTGTGTGTCTTGTCTCTTTGAAGCAATCAGATTGAGGATGAGTCCTGGAGCTGCTGTAACTGGAATGTTGTGAAAATGTTCTTCTATGTCATGGAAAACATTGCTTAAAAATGGCCTTTAGTGGACTCAACATGAAGAGAATGGGCCCATGAGAAGCCAGCAGGGAGAAGGGGCCCATGAGAAGCCAGCAGGGAGAAGGGCCCGTAAGAATCCAGCCCCAACTGTGACCTGACATAGATCTGTCTTTTAGTCCTGCTTGAGTATGATTCTTTGCAGTAGGGTTCTCATTGCATCTTCAGTGTGACACATGGAAGAAAAAAGGCATCCCATTTGGGGCGTTTCCAGAATCTTCCTGACCCCCCTGGTCCACTTGCAGGTCTGCTGGCTTCTGCCCCTCTGTTCCATTAAGGAGTGTTTGTACACTGTGCTTGATAAGGCCCCAAGTAGCTCATGTCCTTGTGAAATATTAAGGTTGGAATTTTACTTGAAAACTAGTGGATTAATTCAGGGGACTTGCAAGAAACCATTTAGTTCCCTCAAATCAACCATTCAGACTTGTATGGTGTATTTCAGAGTTTCCTGATAATGAGCGCTTAGCAGTATTGACCTGTGAGACTCCCAGTCTTACCTTGACCAAATCCCAGAGGCTCCAGAGACGGGAGTATCAGGCTGAATCTGGCAACTGCTTAGACAGCTGTGGGAAAGGAGGTTGATGTCTATAGCAGAGACAGCAGAGCCTTTAGCCAATCACACAGAAAAACTGTCCACTGGGCTTTGAGCTTTGAAATCAGAACCCTGAACAGAGGGTACGGTCTGGCGTGACAGGGCTGTAGGCATTACCTCACACCTGTGAGGCTCTGTGGCACCTGGATCCTGAGATGCTCAAGGAACATTAAGCTTGGGAAGATCTGGATTAGCGGGTGATAAGAACAGCAATGGGGTCTAAGACTAGAGAGGCGGGGGTGGCGTGTGAAACATTTCGTTTATGTTTTTAAAAAAGATTCTATCACTTTACATTTTTTCATAAAGTATGTATTTTAGGTGGAGCATATTGCTAGGGCACCTGTTAAAAGTACAAGTTCATTGGATGTGGCGGCTCATGCCTATAACCCCAGCACCCAGGTAGCTACAACACTAAGGTTATACAGGTGGCTGCCACATGAAGATTGCCTTGAGTCTGGGGCCAGCCTGGGCTACAGGGAGAGACTTGGCCTCAGTAAAACTCTCTCTCTCTCTCTCTCTCTCTCTCTCTCTCTCTCTCTCTCTCTCGTGTGTGTGTGTGTGTGTGTGTGTGTGTGTGTGAGAGAGAGAGAGAGAGAGAGAGAGACAATAAACGATAAAACCAAACATTATAAGACAAAGACCACTTTTCATGCCTTTCCTAAACAAATTCACCCCAAGAGACTCCATCGTGGAGACAGAGGCTCATAGCCTAAGGATGGTCCATCCTGTGATGTCCGCACACCCTGAGTTTGGGGGTCCTGTTTCCCCCTCCACCTGCACGCTTCAATCCAGGCTCTGCTGTGACTTCCCTCTGTATTTCTAGTGTTTCCCCAAGCGCAGTAAAGATTCCCACAGCCACCTAAAGCCACACCTGGAGAAGAAATCCTTTGAAACGTGTGTGGACTTTAAGTCCTGGTGACTCTCTCCTTCTAACCTGTCAGTTTCCAGGCCTCTCGCCTACAGTTTCCTTTCTGCCAGGTGTTGTCTCACAACCATGGGACACCACCCAGCGATGAGGTGATGGTTTGTTAGGCCAACTGCCAGGAGAATTAGGTGGCACTTGTCTTTTGTGTGGCAAGACTCCCAAATAGTGTAAACAAACATCTGCTCTCGTCTGATACGGTACCAGTGACAGACCAAAGTAAGGATGCCACAAAAATGTCAGCTGGTGAACGGATGAGTTGTGGTGACTCGCAGGAGTATGGATGAGGGGTTATGTATGGACCAGAAATTACTCAAAACAGCGGCATCACCAAAGCCCACCTCAACTCGGGTGACAGCTCACAAAGCTGGGGACCGGGAGCTCACTGCACAGCCCAACAGATTGCAGGATGTCTCTTCCGCCCTTCCTAGGCAGCTCAGCATGTCTGAGGGTGTCTCCTAGCAGTCTACTGTATAAGCTTGGGGAGGGAGGAGCCTAGTGAACTGGGTCAGTTTCAGGGACTTCCTGAAGCTAGTGAGTTGTTTACTTCCTAAACTTAATCCTTGCAGGATGGAATGTTTCACCCCCTCAGAACATCCTGGTCTTAAGGAGCCTTCCTCCAAGATGGAAGAGTTCATCTGGGAGGAACTGTCACATAACAGTGCCATATGGCAGTCACTGTGGATACAGGAGTGAGACCATGAGTCTTCAAGCTTTAGAGAGATGCAGATATACAGAAAGGAATGCTTCTACAAAACTTCAACAGTTTGGCTTTATATGTATCCACTGTGACCCTCCCTCCCAAAGTCCTTTAATTGTTTCTTTTCTTTCTTCAGTAACTTGGTACATGTGCAATTGACGTGCAAAGGGCCGCAGGTGTTAGTGGCCAACAGGTTGACTCAGACAGGGGCATATGCTCCTGAAAGCACCAAGGCCACCAGAATAACACCCGGCCGCTGCCAATGTTTTCTTGTGCCCACAGCACTTCCAGCCTGTGCCTGCTCCTGTCCTGTGGTGCCTGGCCCACTTTCTGTCATTGGTTCATTTGCATTTTCTAGCATTGTATGTCAGTGGAATGATGGCAGCTTATTCGTGCTCCTTCCCACTGTATGGTTATTTTGAGAGTCTCTGTGTGGCTGTTTGTTACCAGTCTTCCCCATCATTCTGAGTAGTGCTCCAGCAAGGAACTCTCCTGTCATTTGTCCCGTTACCTGTTGACGGACACTTGGATTCCTTCCCATCTCAGGCTACTACAAATAAAGCCACTTACATGTTCACATATGAACATCTGCTTTCAGTTCCCCTGGTTAGAAATGTTAGAGGAAAATGATGGGGCATGTTTGCATTCTCTAAGCCTCCAGACTGTTTCCTGAGGGGGCTGGGGATGGTGCAGGCAGGAAAGTGTCTGCTGTGCCGTCATGAGGACCTTAGCTTGTATCCAAGCTCATGGGGCTGAAGAGACGGCTCAGCAGTTGAGAGAGTGCACTGCTCTTGCAGAGGACCTAGAACCCAAGTCCAGCGGTTCAGTTGCCTGTAACTCCAGATCCAAGGGCTCTGACATTCTCTTCTAGCCTTTGTGGGCACCTGCACTCATGTGCACAAACCCAGAGAGACACAGAATTTAAAATAAATAAATTAAAAGCAAACCGTCAAGTGTACGTACTGTGCCTATAATCCTAGCTCTGTGTGTGTGTGTATGCATGGGTATGTATGTGTGTATATGGTGTGTGTGTGTGTGTGTGTGTGTGTGTGTATGTGTGTGTGTGTTTTGATTCAGTCAAGAAAGGAAATCCAGACCTTGACCCCTCAACAGAGTAGAATTTTTTTTCCTGTATTGAAGTTGGCATTCATAATTTTGAGTTCTTTTCTCCCCCATCACAGTTGGATCATCCAGCTCTGTGTACTCCCAACATGCAGAAAATAAAGAACCAGACTATGGTCTAAGGTTAATTGCAACAACAGACAGAACATTCTTAGAGCACAAGGAACAGAACATCATGTGCTATGGAAGCAGGTGGAAGGCCCTGGAAAAGTTCTAGAGAGAGTTGTCCCCATCTCATCCCTAAATGGCAAATAAAGTAAAAGATGAGTGAGAAGAGTGCCAGAGACTGCAGAAGAGCTCATCCCACCCCCCAGAGGACGACTCTGCAACAGGAGCACACAGGGAGTTTATTAGCTCATTATGTTAAAACAACAGAGATGATCCCAAGTAAATAAACAGCATCACACGTGGACAGACATCAGTCAGGGGGACTGACATCATCACACATGGACTGACATCATTACAGATGGACTGATATCATCACACATGGACTGACATCATCATACATGGACTGACATCATCACTTGTGGACTGACATCATCACAGATGGACTGATATCATCACACGTGGACTGACATCATCACACATGGACTGACATCATCACACATGGACTGACATCATCACTTGTGGACTGACATCATCACACATGGACTGACGTCGTCACAGGTGGACTGACATCAGTCAGGTGGACTGACACCATCACGGGTGGACTGACATCATCACAGGTGGACTGACATCAGTCAGGTAGACTGACATCATCACACGTGGACTGACATCATCACAGGTGGACTGACATCATCACACGTGGACTGACATCACACGTGGACTGACATCAGTTTCAGGTGGAAAGTGAGAAAGACTGGTGACTGACTCAAGGTGACATGTCCTGTGCTTAGAGCTATGGAGAACGGAAGTCAGTGACTGTATGCAGCAGGTGGACACACCGCATGTCTGTAGTTAGAAAGAAGAGAAAACGGAGGGGTGGAAGGAAGACAAGATGGGCTGGAGAAGACGAAGGGAGGGGACAGGTGGACACAGAAGGTGAATTTAGATCCATCCAAGAGAACATTTCTTGAGAGGAGAACCTTTTTCTAGAACTACTGTCCGATGGAATCTTCCCCAAGCAGGGAAAGGATGGGTGGCCTGCTCCCTCATCCCATCTGCAGACATCCCCACAGCCACTTGCATCCTGGTGGGTGCTGGTTAGGAGGCCCGTCCCCCAGCAGCCTTCAGCCTCTCAAAGATTCTGCAAGTCCCCACTTCCAGCACAGCCTTGGACCCTCCAAAGTGAAGGGCACCCCCCACCCCCCACCCCACTAACACCCTACTCTTCCTCACCGTGTAACCACCCATGACCAGAACAGCTGGTCTCTTTCATATTCACAGCAGCACCCCTGTGCCTTCCGGATGTTAGATGACCAATGGTGGCTGCACTTATTCCTTTCTTGTAAGCAGGAGCAGTAGGAAGCCCAGGACGAGTGCAGGATAGAGTCCCTGTAGTGCCAGCCAGCCTTTCTTGTTGGGTGCTCCCGATGCAGAGACATTACACATGGCCGTCTTAGAAATAAGAATAATCTCGGGGTTCACACTGCAGGACTGAATGGGTCTTATCTCTCAACACCTAACAAAGCCTGAAGTGTCGGAGGCTGAAGAGCATGGCCAGTGTGCTGCAGAAGACACAGGAGAAACCTTAAACACAAAGGACCCCAGGAAACAAGGGAGGTGTGCAAGACTGTGTGCTCGGCGGAGTTTTGTTTGCTTCAGTCCAAGTCCATTCTTCCAGGGACCTGAGGATAGGTTTTTCTTTTTATTTCCCCATTCCCTCCTCTCCCTTCCCCTCCCCTCTCCTCCCTTCCCTTCCTTTTCCTTCCTTTGTTCCTTCCTCCCTCCTGCCTTCTCCCCTCTCTTCTCTCTTCTTCTATCTCATCCTTCTTTTTCCTCCTTCTTATCCCTCCCTCCCTCTCTTCCTTTCTCTTGTGCCTTTGCTTTTTTAGATTAACTAAAGTTTGCTGAAGACAGTAATGCTAACTTCTTAACCATGATGGCTGCTAGGAGATCTCAATACAAGTTCCCACTGACATCACAGCTCTACATGAATAAAAGCCTCCCCGGCCACTCTGTCATACATTCCCCCTCTGGTTTTCTAAACTAAGCCTGGAAACTAATCGAGTATTTGGGAACTTGGAGTTCCCTGGTTTCTGAGTCTCCCAGGAAGCACTGGTCCTACGCTCATCCTTATCAGTGTGAATCAGAGTATCCAAGTGCCTGGGGAATTACAAGCCCCACATGTGGCAAGAGACGTAGATAGAGGCATGGTCTCAGAGAGAAAACATCTTGGCGTTGATGCAGTTGCTAGAGATGGAATATTTCCCAGTCCCCGTGTGGTTCTGGAAGCCATCCAAGTTATTAATAGCCATGGTGACAGGGCTGTACATTATATTGTTTCCTCGTCGATGGAACAGAATGTCAGGCTGTGGGGATTGTGACATGGAAAGTATGTGAGCTGGCCTTGTCTCTTTCTCCTTTTTCAGGCCTTTCTTTCCTGTGTGTTTTTAAACTACTGCTTGTGGGCAAACTTCGTAGGGAATAAGAAGTCACAAAATGTCCTCCTAGAAATATACTGGTGGTGACCCAGAGCTGATTGAAATAAGGTGGACACATTTTGTCCCTCTCCCAGGGAGTGTCCAGCCTGGCTCCCCTAGTGCTGACCATATTTGTCCAAAAACAATAAACCCAAACCCTCTGCACTGTACACATTGGATCGAAAGGCTCATGTTGTCCTTAGGCTAGCCTCAGATTCCCATCTGATCCCAAAGAGAGCAACTTCACTGGTCCCGAGATGGAGATCGATTTGGGAAGGGGTGGTGTGACGATGGCTGCCCTCAGCAAAGGCAGGCTGGCACCAGGGACAGGGACAAAGGGCAGCTGGTTGAGACCCCCAAAAGCCAGCACCTTTGCCAGTTGTTTCTGTGTGCTGTGATGTCCCTGTCAAAGGGACACCATGGATGCTCCTGTATCTGGTGTTGGAACGGCAAGGTTTCTGCAGGTGTTACACAGTGTCCCTTACACAGTTTCTTCTTCAATCTTGTGTCTCCTTTCTTCAAAGTTCACAGCAGCTTCTCTCAGACTGGGGAAGACCCACCCTCCATTATTCTCATCTCCCAGCCTCTTGGTGCTGGGTTGGCAATTGATGTACTTAACTCTGAAGTCGGGGCTGTCATGGTCTCATGACTGGAATTCTATTTTGCTTTTGAGAAATGGGCCAACCACATCTTTCTGCTTGGTGAATACATACTTATGACGTACTGGAAGTGTCAAGAAGCTATGGTCTTTCTGTAGATACTCAGGCATTTGTGCAAGTATGGGGATTTTTGTTTTCTTGTTCACAATAACTTGAGGGGGCGGTTATTACTGATAAAATATCAAAATTAGGGGCTGGATAGATGGCTCAGCAGTTAAGAGGCTCTCTTCCAGAGGAGCAGAGTTCAGTTCTCAGCACCCATATCTGTAGCATGAATCTTAAAAGTTCTTATTAATAAAATCAAACCTGAGGCCGGTTATTGGGGTGAACACTGGAAGGTCAGAGAGACAGAACAAACCACAACTAACCTCACCTGGCCAAGTTCTCAGCTGATCTTGTTTCCTCAGACTGGATGCCCCGAGCCCTCATCCAGAATGGGTCTCAGCTGAACTGCTGCTCAAAAGCCTGAATGCTTAACCAGGCCAAATACCTAACCAGGCCAAAAGCTTCTCCAGGCCAAAATGCTTCTCCAGGCCAAATGCCTCTCCAGGGCAAATGCCTCTCCAGGGCAAATGCCTCTCCAGGGCAAATGCCTCTAGTTTCTGGTCCTCATGCTTTATATACCTTTCTGCTTTCTACCACCACTCCCTGGGATTAAAGGTGTGGCTTTCTGGGATTAAAGGTGTGTATCACCGTGCCTGGCCGTTTCCAATGTGGCCTTGAACTCACAGAGATCCAGAGGGATTTCTGTCTCTGGAATGCTAGGATTAAAGGCGTATGCTACCACTGCCTAACCTCTATGTTTAATATTGTGGCTGTCCTGTTCTCTGACCCCAGATAAGTTTATTAGCATACACAATATTTTGGGGAACACAATACCCCCACACATATCAAGTGGCTCAAAACTACCTGTGACTCCATCTCCAGGAGATCTGACACATTGGGCTCTGAGAGCACACACACACACACACACACACACACATTAAACTTGTTGGTTTGTTAACCCTGACCTGAACAGGTATCTGTCTATATCTCTGAGTGGTAAGCTGTGCATTTAAAGCACACAGCAGGGCATCTGCTCAGGGTGCAGTAGGACCTTCACCCACACACTGCTCTTAGGACTTTCCTAGATTCCTTACATTTTCACTTTACAGTTTTTGATCAATTTCAGATGTCACAGCGGCCTTTGGGCCTTCCACAGGTGAGGCTGCCCGTGGGAGAAAGTGTGAGAGGCATAATGCTTCCTGCTGAGCATCCCACCCACGACTTCCATTTTTTGGAAGAGCTGTTCTGAAGTTGTTAATCTCCATCCAGACTGCCTTCTGCTCCTGATGTTCCTCTGGGCAGGGCTGACTCCATCAGAACTGGCATGGGGGTGTCTTCCAACCTCAAGTCAAGTTTCACTCTCCATCCAGTAAGCGACTCTCCCGGGTGTCAGCTGAGCCGTGGACCCGTGCTTGTATTTCTTTGTTTGTTTTAGAAATATCTGAATGCATTCTTAAAACTCTCAGTTTTCCCTCAAATGGGCTTCCTTCTCCCTCTGGCCAGACCTGCGCTCTCAGTTGAGAAGAACACTGTCCCTTTAGACTTTCTGGTTGGGACAACAGCCTTCTGGCTGTTCTGCCTTACTTTAGTTATCCAATTATGATATGAGTAATGAGATCTGAGGTCTGTGCTCCAGAGATTTACACACACTTGGCTTCATGCCCCCACCCCCCACTCTATCACTCTAGCCCAGTGTTTGCTATGAACGGCAGTTCGCAGGCTCCTGCACTTGTCACTGTGACTCTGTGACTCTCATCTTCCCTCAGGTGGCATCAAACAGGGACAGGCGCACGTTTCTAGTTCTTTGTCTGAAATCACTTGAAAAAGCAAAAGCTATATATCCCTTGGCTGCTTAGAGATCCCCAGGTGGTTAAGTTGTAATGAGATAAAAGGGGGTGACTATTGTATGTGCAGTTTACAAACCTCTTTCCCGTCAGTGGGGGACCTTTACTCTGAGTGAGTGACATAACTACACCACCCTTTATTGCTAAGCCCTCTGAGGACGGATCAGGCTTGGACTACTCAAGCTCCCACACTCAGCGTGTCCTACACCGAGCTGAGTAGCTGCTCACTAGGCCTATGTTCTCCCTTCCCTCCTTTCAGAAGTCCGACTTGAGTCTCCCCCTTCCGTACATGAAGATCCACCCCCAGAAACATCCTGCCATTCTGGATTCACACTTGGATTTTACCATACTCCTCTGCTTGTCCCTCTTGGGTCACCTGCCTGTGTTACTTAGTGGGACTGGATTTGCAGTCTCTAACATTTTCCTCTGTGGATGACGATTCCTGCAGGATTGCTCTTCAGATGTTTACAGGACCAGTCCCTAGGGCTGTTGGGAGTCTTACCAGCCAGCTCTGTTGGCTGTTGACATTCAGTGAGGGCCTCCAACTCAACTCACATTCTCTCTGATCAACAGGTAAAAGCTGCATGCAGAGGCCCATGTCTGAGGGCCGGGGGGTGCTCCCCATCTATAAACCCAGCATTCTTGCTGACCATCTCCATCTTGTGTCAGTAGGTCCCTGCTTCTCTGGTGAGGATCTGGTCTCAAGCACAGCAGCAGGAGTTCGAATGCTCTCCTTAGTCCTACAACAGCCAGACAAAGCTTCAGAATTATTCTGACAATGTGGTGTCTGTAGCGGAGTCACTGATCTGTAGGGTTTGGGAACTACATTTTCACAAAGATATGCAGTCAGAAAACTCTTCCAAAAGCTGCACGGTGTCATTTCTTTATCAGAGGTGATATGATCTGCAATCGGATGGGGACCTCGATTCAGCTGAATCTGTTTCTAAGGTGGGGGTTTACTTTTTATAGTAACACAAGCAAGATATATGGATCGCAAACTCAGTCCTTGTTTTGAACTCACGTGGTATTTGCGAACTGGTATTTATAACTCGCTTTTTCCATTACCTCCTCTGTGCTCCTTTGCCCTCAGCCAAGAGGACTCTTATCTAGTGGAGAGTTCTCAGTCTCAATTTGTGCAAAGTCTGAATCCTGCTGAACCATTTACTCACACCATCAGGAAGACATACAGTGGGTTTTAACTATAGGATTCCCCTTTGGGCCTCCAACTCCATGCTCCTTGCCCATTGTCTCTTTGCTTAGTGGCACGGTGGCTCCCCTCTTAGTGGCACGGTGGCTCCCCTCTTAGTGGCACTGTGGCTCCCCTCTTAGTGGCACGGTGGCTCCCCTCTTAGTGGCACGGTGGCTCCCCTCTTGCTCTAGTGGGTCTGGAAGGCACTGAGCTCTGCAGTCAGCAGAGTACTCTTTCCTTGGACTTTTCCAGGAATTGGTACAATTTAAGATCTCATGAGTGTGCAGGGAGGTGGAGGAGTGAGGTATTCCTTTACCTGCTTCTTCCATCATATGCTCATGTGACTGTGAAGTCATCGCTACTACACGTTGGTCTCTGATCTCGGTTAAGGCAATATGCTGCATTTCACTGGAGAGTGTCCTTCTTTCCACACAGCTACCCCACTGGGTCGGTGCCAGGTCATCAGAGGAGTATCTCAGCACCCTCCAAGACCCAGAAGTGTCACAGGAAAGAAGTCCCATGAGCCTTAACTCATCACTTTGCTTCTTGAAGGACTGAAGTTTTAGGTCAGAATTTTCTGGAACACTCCAAGTTCACAGTACTCTTTCTTTTTTCTTTTCTTCTCTTCTTCTTCTCCCCCTCTCCCTTTCTTCCCCCTCCCCTCCCCCTCCTCCTCCCTTTCCTTCTCTTCCTCCTCCTCTTCTTCCCCTCCTCCTCCTCCTCCTCTTCTCCTCCTCCTCCTCCTCCTTCTTTTTCTTCTTCTTGAGACAGAGTTCCTCTGTGCAACAGCCCTGACTATCCTGGAACTCACTCTGTAGACCAGGCTGGCCTCAAACTCACAGAGATCCACTTGCCTCTGCCTTCTGCATGCTGGGATTAAAGGTATGCACCACTGTGCCAGGCAGTACTCTGGGTTTTTAATACCCAGTATTATGGAGAGAAGCTTGGCACGAAGGGGTGAGAAATCCATAGCCAGAGTCCAGGAGGAGAAAGCCCCCCTGTTGTAGCCGAGGTCTATGGTAATTGGTCTGCTATAGGGACTGGCTGGTACAAAGGGTAGCTAATTCCCTCAGTTAATTTAGAAGATGTGATGAAACTCATCTGTATGTCAAACCCATATTTTATGCCTGCCTATGTTGGCATGACCACTTCCTTCAGTGAGAGGTCTTAGGGGTAGCAGAGAAACCAGGTGGCCTGGCACTCACAGCGAGGGTTGGTTTGCTCAAACCCTCCAACGCTAGCTCTTTGAGACACTATTCCCATAGGACTGGGTTCTGAAAGTCTTTTGTTCTCTCTTACCAACATCTTCCTTAGCATCCATCTTCCAGGGATGTTTCTTTGTTTCTTCCCTGGGGGAGCATGCAGGACTTCTCTATCACTGACCAGGATTTAGTAACTCCAGCCTTTCTTAGCTTCCAGTCAGTCTACTCAGAGGGCACATAAGACACACTGAATAAATAATTGTGCAAGACAAGCATCTGTCAAATACTGATAAATACTGCAGACAAAAAGCGACGCTACAAAGGCAGGGCCGTGGAGAGAACTACAAGGCTGACTAGAATGGTCAGTGGATTGGCGGATCATCTTGGCAAGGTAAAAGGAACTGGAAGTTAGCAGAGGAGAGTCTGAAATCAACTGCTGCTTCCAGGGAGCTGCCCACAGAACTGTGGGGTTCTGATGGGGGTTCCTGCTTTGGGAGGCTCTGGTTGCCTGGTCTGAGGCATAGCCATGGAGTTAGGGTTTTTGAGTTTCTGGTCTAAGAAACGGTTTTAGCAGCACATTCCCCAGAGAGGGTATGTGCTCTGGGCTTCAGCTGAGGCAGAAATGGCTTCATGAGAAAAGAAAGAACCAGTGTGCCTTAGCATCAGGGATTGGGGATCAAAGGTTCGAGAGGTCTTTGAATTTTCAGGGTCATTAGCTCCTTCCAACTCATTCCAATTTTCGGGTATCTCATTTTCATTACCACTGGCCTTATCTTAAGAACCTGACTTTTGAGCCCAGCAGCCTTCCGGCTCTAAGAAACAAGAAGTTCCAGAGGTTGGTGTTCCCTGGCATCCCACTAATAGTATCAATAGAGGGTAAGAAGCCTAAGCTTGTCTCTCTGTCCTTGTGATTTTCAAGACAGTTGGGAATAGCCAGACACCTCTGACGACCCTGTCTTCCTTCATGCTGTGCTTGTCTATGACAGCTGCTGAAGACCCCGACCAACCTTTCCCTCAGTGGCTGCTCTATTTCCCCAAACCAGAGACCAATTTAAGGTCCATGTTCTTCACTGGATCCCATGGACTCATGAGAGCCCTCTTCTTTAATAAGACCAGAAACTACATCACATTCATACCTAGGGCAGGCGGTTCCCAGGCCTGAGAGTCTTGTGTCTGGGATACCGCTGGTTCCTATCACCATGTTCAAGCAGGCTCCTGTGAAGAAATGCCTTGGGCCAGTCTGTGTGGTTTCAATGGAATAATAAATGGCAGGCTATGGAGGAGCTCAGTAGAGCTTGAAGGAAAGCCTCTTGACAGAAGTGGTCTGTTGCAGGGGTGCGGAATTCCATCAGGAAGACATCTACAGAGCAGGAAGGCCATCTCTAGAGCAGCCTCCCCTCTGTCTGGCTGGAGAGCTGTCACTCAAATTATCTGCCAGGTCAACACAGAACTCTACGTCTGTCGGCCTTGATTGTCTCTTTCCCTGGCCACAGACTCTTCTCGTGTTAAGTCATTGGGTCTCCTCTCCAGGACTTGGTGACACTTGCCTCTTGAGTTCAAGGCAGCTGCATTTTCTGCTGCACTTACATGTGTCGCCACCTTATGGAATGGGGGGAAGGTGTAGCTGGGGTTCATTTTCATTAGGAGATGAAATGAGGGTGGAGAGATCCTTGATCCCCAGGGAGAGACTTGGAGGGCTCTGGATACCTGGTGTCCTACTCTATCCTGGATGCTGTAAGTCAAGGTGAAGGATGCAAGTGAGTCTGCTGCCTTCTGAGGGTGTTATGATGGATGCACTGAGCCTGGATGCCTGCATCTGTACACCGTAGAAAGAACATGCAGCCTCCTTCTTTATAACATCACTAACTCCACTCGTGAGGTAGGACCTTTAGGGATTGGCCATCTCTCAAAGAGATTGCCTCTACATACAGTATTAGGTTTCAACTTATGAACTGGGGAGGGGGACAGGGCACTGACATTTAGACCATAGAATGGGGTGTCACCTTTCTGAGAGAGCACTTACTGCACTGTCTCTGTTGTAGAAAATGGGAGATGCCTGGGTTACACGCTCATCTGGGGCAAGCACCTTTAGGAGGTCCCAGAGCCTTTGTGCCTCCATGGGTGGCAGCTCTTCTTCATCCATCCAGGACATGGTTTGCAACCCCATTGTCTTCATCACCTCTGTTTAGGAAGATAATCCCCCCTACAGTTTCCTGTTCATCAAAATTCCCATATAATAATGTAAGTATTAAAAACCCACCTGTCTTCAGAGATTTGGGATGGGACAGGCTTCTGTAAGTGCTAGAGTCTATACGCTGGAAACTATCCCTCACTTGCCCACATATCCATCAGTTTATTCAGTCATCAATGATGGAAAGATATCCACTGTGTGCCAAGGACCATCCTGAAGTCTAGGGAAGATGGGATTTCATAAGTCCTTTCAGTTTTGAGGCGATGACAGAAATTATGATACCAGTGGACAGGTACTGTGGGGAAGGCATATGAAAACTTAGAATGTTCTCATCCTGGAAGGTGCTGCATGCTGAGAAACATTCAGATTTTTGCCCGCCCTTTAAAAAATGATCCTTGTGTGCCAGTACAAATGTGATCTTAGAAAATTCTTCATGACTCCTTTAAGAAAAAAAATCAGTATTTTCTTTAGATTTTTATAGTATCCTATATTTCGCCTTCATCAAACTTGGCGATGCTGCTTGAGACATGATTATGTGTGGAGTGACCTTTGTAGGGAGTGGACTTTGGAGCATTTCTCCTGCCCACTGCAACGGGACCTTCGAAGAGCTGGAAATGCATCTACCGGACAAGGAGACCCAGCACCAATGTCACGTGTACAGAAGCGAACTTCAGAAAGACATGCAGATTGAAATCAGTGCAGCTGTTTTAGGTGTCACAGAGAATTTCAGAAAACCAAGCGGGAAAGCAACGGGTGCTCTTTCTGTGTAACGGCCGCTCAGCTCGGGAGAGTGGCAGCAGCTCCCCAACAGTAGAAGCAGAAGGAGCCCTGGCGTTCTAGCCTCGCGACTGTTCAGAAGTTAGTCTGGTCATAGCAAGACGATCTTACAGAACATGTTCATGGAAGTCCAACTGCGGGGTCCCACTGTGGGAGTCTGCCTCTCCAGGCACCACATGAGCTGCTCTGTCCCAGTGAAGTACAATGTGTCCCCCAAAATAGGCTCAACATCTTCTCGGCACACAGAAGGACCGATGCTCGGCAAATGATGACTACACATCATGGACTCTCAGCTCCTTTGTGTCTTAAATCTTAAAGATCAAAAACTCAAATTGAACTTGGTGTTAGTCTGTTTTTCTGTGGAGCTTTGGCCCTTCTTTAGAATATATCAATAATCTCATTCTCTTTCATTTCTTTAGACATTATGCACTAAATGGTAACATCAGGAGACATTCTCCTTCATTTCTTTAGACATTATACACCAAATGGTAACATCAGGAGAATGTGAGACTGCTAGCTGCCTTCTTTGAAGCAGTCCGTATTCCCTGGGGCTTTGGAGAAAGACAAGGCAGTACATGTGCCTGGGGGTGGGGTGGGGTGGGGGTTGCAATGGCTGAACTCAAAGGCAGTGAGAACATGGGGGGCATCCCCATTACACCTCAACAATGGGATGAATGCATGACTTATTCATCTTGAATTAGTTTCCTGTAAGAAAATCCTACCATTGAGATGTCCTGGTTCACTGCATAAAACCCAGATGACAGTCCTCTGGTGTTGGAGCACACACAAGTGACATTTAAGTATAAATACACTTCAAAAACCCTGGAGAAATTAAAACAGATGACAGATGTATGATCGGCTTCTAATGAAACTCACCCTTTGAAAATATCATCTTTAAAGTTTACAACGCAGGCTGGATTTTAGAGAAATTTGTGGGAACCATCACAATGGAACCTCGCAGGGGTCTGAAGAACTTAGGCAAAGTGGCAGAAGTATAAAAGTGATCCTTTCCAGGCTGAATCTTGGCTCCCACAGTGCTCTGTCATCTGAGGAGATCATTGTCACACACAGGGACACCTTGCAGAGCAAGCCATTGTTCACTGCGGAATTTATGTGATAGTCATTGCCTATGAATAGGAGGGAAGAGAAAGACTGAGGTGAAGGGGCTGGCTTGAGGCTTCTGAGACACGAATTTCCCATTCTGCACTGCGCAGCCCTGTGTGTGCCCCTAGACACAGTTTGAAAGATGAAATAAGTTTACACTGAAATTTACCTGGAACACAGTTTTTATTTTCCTCCCTGGCTAATTTAAGAATGCTTTCAATGAGACTTGAAATCGAATCCATTAACTCCTTGTCAAAAACTTACTGCTGAATGTTGGTGGGCGAGGATTGCAGCTTGGCGTGCGGGAGGAGGGTAAGTTGGGCCACTGTGGAGCATCAGATGTGTGTGTGTGTGTGTGTGTGTGTGTGTGTGTGTGTTCACATGTGCATGTCGAGGCCAGAGGTCAGCCTTTTGTGCTGTTTCTTTGTGGTGCCCACCATTTTTCCCTTTCTTTTTGTGCATGATCTTTTACCTAATTGGGCTGGGCTATGTGACCAGTGAGACCCAGGGACCTCCCAATCTCTGTTTCCCCAGGACTTGGGTTATAATCATACACCACCACACTAAACTTCTTTTACACAAGTCCTCGCACTTCTGTGGTAAGCACATTACCTACTGATCCATTTCCCAGCCCCCAACCCTGGGGCTTGTATGGACACGGGCCTTGAGTTTGATACCCAGCTGGAATCTGACAGCCACTGAGTTCTGGCAGGACTCTAGCCATCATCCTAAGCTAGGAAATTTGTAATATATTATTTTTGTCCAAACAAAGTAATTAATATTTCTGCGTGAAGTCCTTTCACCAATCTTGGATTTTAATTGGTTGTTACTTTTATTGAGTAGATTTATATAATCATAATTCTACTAAATCAGATACCACTACTTAAGAATAGTAATGAGGTATTTTTTTCCACTCTGGAAAATATGTTTTAAGTCATCTTAACTCAATATAAACATTTTGATAGTAGTTTTTAGAGGTCCCTCATAAATAACTTTAAAAAAAAAGAAATAGAGTAGGTAGTGTTTGAACGTAGCATCATAATTCTTACCAATTATATTGTTAAACATAAGGTTGCAGGTCTAATAATATATCATAATTCATACCTTATGGTCTGGTGGCAATTAAAATGCCATCTTTCTTTGCAACCACGTGTAACTGAACATTGCTTTTGTGAAATAATGGTCAGGGCTTGATTATTCAGAACACTGCCTCTGTTGACTTACTTACGGCGTTACCCTCATTACAGAGCTCTACTGAGGACTTGCAATGCACACAAAGTGCTGGACTTGATCTCAGTTATTACGGCTAGTAATTATGGATATTGTGGTGCTGGTGCTGGTGACTGTGCCATCCCCCTACCGTATGAGTTCCATAGTCTCAATTACATACACACAGCAATGAATGCACAGGCCATTTCTCTCCATCGTCAAGAAACAGACAGCCAAGCACAAATGACCTCATGCTGATGGAGGAGTTGGCAATTAGTCTACAAGGAGTTGGCTTCTGGCCTCTGAAGGTCAACCAGTGGCCTCTGGAGAGACCAAATAGTTCATACTTGGTGATACCCACAGTACTGCAGTGGTTGAGTTCCTCAGGTTGTACAGGTCTCTAGGCTCATGGACCCATCTTCATGTAAGGTCTCCCTATAATGGCCTTGTGACATAATCTCACATAGTTGTGTGTCTGCAAAAAGTTACCTACACTGAAGGTTTTACAGCTGTACTTAAAAGTAAGAAGTTGACAATGTCGGGAAGTCACGTCACAGCGCCGTGCTGAAATGATAGAGACGAAAGGCGATATTTGGAGGGACGTCTTTAAAACTCGTAACTGTGATTTTGGTATTAATGTAAGAGTGACCTTCTGGGTGTCCGTCAGTGCCACTGAGCCTCTGAGAGTTCTCCAAGTTGACAGGCTGCAGCTGAGGCCTTAGTGTGACAGCAGGAGGGAGTGGACCTTTGAGGGGTGACAAGGTCCTGAGGACAGAGACAGCGACCCTGTGACAGACACCCCAGCAGCCTTGTTCCCTCTCTCCCTTTCCTCTACCACCTGGACATATGTTGAGAAGACGGCAATCTGCAAACCAGCCACTGCTCCTCACCAGACGCCAGCTCTCAAGGAGCCCAGAGCTTGGCCTTTCTGGTAAAGACCAAGAGCCCTGAGAATAGGTGTTTTCTAGTCCATCTCCTTAGGGTGGCTTTCTGGACAGCCCAAACCAGACAGCTCATTTTAGTAATAGACACCGCACCCACACCGTCCGAGCACCGCACACTGGAGCAGTGATGGTAGTTCATGGTCCACTCTGTGCGGGGAAACATTCAAGCTTCCGATTCGACCCAGATCATGAAGAGTTTACAATATACCAGGGCTGGTGGAGGCCAAAGAAGTCTAGTCAGTAAGGAGCAAGCTCATCCCTAGCCTGTGGGCTGGATTCAGAGGGACAGAAGTGAAGAAATGATAGGGGGTTGGCTGAATCCGGTCAGGGGCAAACTGAGCACCTCCTTGACTTATGGAGGGCAATGTGGATAAGCCATGATATTTCATTCTGCCTGTTCTGATGTCCTGGAGGGGCTGTGGTCCCCAGGTGAGCTAATTCTTAGATGCAATGTGTGTGATCTCTCCTGGAGCACTCCTTTCAAGTGCCAAGCCACCAATCCAGGGCTCCCATCTCAACGGCCCCCTTTATTGCAGGGCCAGCTGTATCCCGAGCCCTGGACAGGTCTTAGGGGGGTCAGTTCTGGGTTGCTTTTAGTGCCTTGCTTGCTGTGGCTCTGCTCTGTGGCTCACGCCTAGATTTTTTTTTTTTAAACACCGTGCACTCCCTTTGTTCGAGCAGGTGTCTCCTGAAGCATGCAAATGGCTGCAGAGACCAGAACATGAAAGAAATCTGGATAAAGGTGTTCCATTTCTCCTACATAGCTGACCAAGAGACAGGAATTCCCAGGAGCCGGCACTGACCACAAATGACTGAAACAACAGAACACGGTTGCACCCTTTTATTGGCACAGTAGCTCTGTAACGGCTGAAATGAATAAAGTGGTCCAAGTGGCGGGAGATGGTGGCAGGTGGCTGGTGGAGCCACTGCTCAGGACTCACAGACGGTGGGCAGAAAGACACGGAGAAGGAAGGCCATCGCACGCACGCACACACGCACGCATGCACGCAGCAGGTGGGGCGCACAGCGAGGGAATCATGCAGTGTTCCCAGGGAGGGCAGGACTCTGCTCCATCCCATGAGGTTCAGCCTGCTTAACGTTACTGCTGAAAGTCTTGTGTCCCCAGCTAGGAACCTGAAGCCATATGTTTTGAACCATACACATCCCGTCATCTATGTTGAGCTGAGGAGTTGGGTGGGGATGAAGCTTAACCGACCAACGAACGCCAAAGCCACATGTATCCAAGGGAAACGCTGGGTGCGGTAAAGGGCAGAAGAACACGAAATAGAAACTCTAGTTCTCAACCTGCAAGGGTCCGCTAAAGCCAAGGCAACACACAGTCCCCAGGCCTTGAGGGGCTTTGGGTTAAAAATAAGTATGTGCAATTAAAAAAGAAAAAAATCCCTAGAAATGACATTTTAAAATCTGCATTTTGAAGAAAGGGAACACACCGGGTGCATAAAGTTATAAAACTCAGTAATAAACATGTAAAACAATCATCGGGTTTGTGATTCTAACGACACACAAACATCTACAAAGAAATGAATCATACATCCTATGTGCTGCACCATATGGAAGCCACTGGTGGGGTAGTGGCTAGTGTGGAGTGTTCTAGAAACAGCTGCCTGGAGGACCTCTTCCCACTGCTCTGCCTTCCTACCTCATCTACATGCCTCCTCAGCTCTCTAGCTATCTGGGAGCAGTGTGGCCCTAAAATTCAGTGTGCTACCAAGAAATGGAGAAGGAACCAACACACACACACACACACACACACACACACACACACACACACACACACGCACGCACGCACGCGCACACATACACACAGGAGGTCTTGGGTAGTTATCATTAGTGTCCTGTGCTTTTGTGGAGATGCCTGGAGAGGAGGCCTCAGACATCAGAGGGCAGCCTCTTGCCCTGTTCCTGCAGTCACTAGATAGCTCAGTCATGTGGCCACAGTCTAGGTTGTCAGATGCTGCTGTCCCAGAGTTGGGAAGGCAGCCTGGTGCAGGAGCCCCCCTCGGGCTTCTTTAGGAGCGTGGGCTTCTTACAAGGTGGCGGTGGTGGTGCACGGGGCTCCGGGTGCTCCAGGGCATCCTGCCAGCCTTCTCTGGCCTCGCAGAGCTTCCTCCTCCAGTCCAGCAGCTCCTGCAGAGCCACGCTTTCATTCTCAGAGAGCCTCAGCTGATGGATGACCTGCAGCAGAAGAGAAGAAGCAAGGTCGCTGCAGATGTGGTGACTGAGCTGAGGGCAGCAGGGGATCTATGATAGCAGTGCCAGGGGGTGAAGGGCAAGGCTGGAGTGCAAAGAGTCAGTGGCTTCCAAACCTCCAGCGTCAAGACCACCAGAAATAGTATGGATCCCGGGGGGCCAGAAATAGTCATCAGGAGGTCTACAGAACAGTTCTCATGTACTGCACCTCCCAACAGTACAAGAAGCAGCAGCAGCAACTTGCCCGGCATTCCCTGAGTTCCCCAACACTCCTGTGCCAGCTTGTATTTTCTCATGAATTCTGTTCTGAATTTGCTTCTAGAAAAAGAGACTTTTCAAGTGTTATCCTGCTGCAGGAGCCCCTCGAGGGCCCATCTGCATGCACAATGTACAGGCACACAGGACTATCAGGGTGACATGCCTCACCTCAACCATATACTTTAGCCCAAGGACAGACCCCACCACTCAGAACAGCTGTTAGAGCTGGGCCATGCTGATACTGAAACCGTTCCCAAACATGATGTAATTAGAGCGAGGCACTCACACGCTGCTTGCTGGAGGGAGGCTAGCTGTGGCTGAGGACACACTTGCCACCTGCTGAGGTCTCTAGCCACAGTCTCTGTGTTTGGACAATGAAGCGGAGACTTCTGTCTAGGCACTGGGTGCTCTCTCAGATGCCGAGCCCTCTAACACAGGCACAGCAGCCCCCGCGTGTGCAGGACAGCCCCTGGCAGGCAACAGCATTAGCTGCTTCCACGTGGTTTACAATGGTTCCTGCAAACTGCCCCAGCTTCAGCCGGGGCACAAAGGGGAGAAAGGGTGTCTTGCCAGGGGCATCTCTTTTCTGCCAGTAGCTGGAGATCTATTAGGCGGATCGTTATGGGCACCATGCTCTGGCTATTCTAACATGGAAAAAAAAATTCCTAAAAAGAATGAGATGCTAGAAGCCAGAGGGGGAGTGCTGGGGGACAGCTGGGAGAAAACTCGGAGATGGTTCA
>CABHPH010000155.1:69707-80404 GCA_902168325.1 Peromyscus nudipes
ATAGGCGGGACTAACAGAGAGGAGAATTGAGAGAACAGGAAGGCGGAGGGAGACACTGCCAGCCACCGCCATGACAAGCAGCATGTGAAGATGCCGGTAAGCCACGAGCCACGTGGCAAGGTATAGATTTATAGAAATGGATTAATTTAAGCTACAAGAATAGTTAGCAAGAAACCTGCCACGGCCATACAGTTTGTAAGCAATATAAGTCTCTGTGTTTACTTGGTTGGGTCTGAGTGGCTGTGGGACTGGCAGGTGACAGAGATTTGTCCTGACTGTGGGCCAGGCAGGAGAACTCTAGCTACAGTACCACTTCCATCTTGTCACGACTTCTGGTTAAATCGGAGAGCAGAATCCAGTAGGACATGCAATGTGACCCTGACATGCAGAACGTTGTCTAGAAAGACCGGCCTTGCCAGCGGTCCTTATCCAATCCTGAACCCACACCCGAGGGGGCTGTGCACCCATGCAAGGTGATCATGAAGGTCAGATCCATATTCAGAGTCCTTATCAGCAAAAGGGATTTCCTAAATGAGCGGATCTCACATAGGAAATGATCATCAAGGTGGCTGCAGCACCTCAGTGTGGACACCTCTGGGCTCCTGGACTCCTTGGACTGTCTCATCCCCACCACACTCTCAACACATCTGGAGAACAGGTCTCCAGAGCAGGAGGGGCCCTTAGTATTTTTGTAGGTCTCCAGGATGACCTGTACAGAGCATAATTCTACAGATGACGTCCGTGGAAGGCAGACTGCTTCTACCCACCATGGAATGAACCAAGAAAGCGAGACTTTGGGGAATGCACAGAGTTTATTCAGCTAGTAAATGTTATGGCGGGCTAACTTGTGCAGGCAACTTTCTGTGAACCAGGCTCCTCCTATGAGTTCCAAAGAGTTGGTGCTATGTGGATGAGGGCACGGAGACACGTCACTCGGAAAAGGTGGCTTCAGAGCCTGTGTTCTAAGGTGTGACTTTGTCTAGCTTGTCACTCAACAATGCTGTCCAGTGAAGGGGGAGTTAGGGTCTCCTATTCTAGACTCATCTCCTTTTGCTAAGTGTGAGACACCAATGTGACTCTTCATGAGTGCATTTTATTGCTCAGCTCCCCTCCACTAGTGTGCAAGTCCACTGAGGCCATTCTCCTGTGCTCTGTACATGTGCAGCTTCCTCACGTGAGTTCCTTGGCTCACATTCAGCATGTAGCATCGAGGAGGGATAGTCACTTTTCTTTAGGAGTATGGTCACTGCTACATTTCCCCATCATCCCCAGTGGATGATCTCAAGCCCGTTCACACACATGGGCAGCTCTAACCGGACTGAATGGGTTAAGACAGACAGACAAACAAACACATAAATGAATGAAGAAAACATGTAAGGGAAGGACACATAGTTAGAGGGAGATGTGATGGGGGATTCTTGATTCTCAGGGGAGTGGAAGGAAGTTGTTGAGAGGCAGATATGATCAAGATACACTGTATATGTGTGTGTATGAAAATTTCAAAGAATAAATAAAAGTAAGATTAAAAAACTGAAGGAAAAAAACACACTTATATTCAGAGGTACTACAATGAGAGCAGATACTTACTCCCTAACAGAAATACCGGAAGCCCGAGAGCAAGGAAACACGGATAGTGTTATTGAGAGTCAACCCAACGGAGAGACAGCCCTCAGAACTCAGGGTGAAAGAAAGACGTCACACAAGCAAAAATGTCCTCAGAGATCTTGTGTTAACAGAAACACCAAAGGAAGGTTTTTCTTTATACAGGAAGAAAGTGATCTCAGATGGGAAAAAAGTAAAATTGAAGGCTCGGGAACACTGTAATTAGCAAGCCTACAGGTAAACATCAATTAGGCACTTGGACTGCCTCCTAGACTGCAAGTCACACACAAAACACAAGCCCGAGGGATGAAGGAAAGGTTAAAGCCTTAGTTCTGGAAATGTCAGGAAAGTGATAGAAGTAATAAAATACGCTAGAATGTAACGAGTCAAGCATGCATAGCTCACCCTCCAGTCAAACCAGGAAAGCAGTGGTTCTCAACCTTCCCAATGCTGCGACCCTTTAATACAGTTCTTCATGCTGTGCTGAACCCAACCATAAAATTATCTCCTTGCTACTTCGTAGCTGTAATTTTACTACTGTTATGAATCGTAACGCAAATATCTGATAGGCAGGATATCTGATATGGGATCCTTAGAGGGGTCACGACCACAGGTTGAGAACTACTGCAAAGGACCAGGAACAGTGTTGAAGCTAAGAACTACAACAAAAGAAAGCAAGTAGCAAATGCTCAGTGTATCTGCGAGAAAGCCAGGTGAGGCAAGGTTGTGACGGAGACATGATCCCAACAAAGTGTCAAATTCAAAACCTCAACCAAAGGACCCTCGTCTCCACTCAGCAGATGGCATCGGGCTCCCCAGTGGCTGTGCCTCTTTCTCTCTGTGCCAGGCACAAACACCCGTCTATATTTCCACTACAGCATGAGCTCCTTTCAGCATTTTCCATGACAACCAAAAAGTGGCCAGATGTTAAACCTCCATTAAACCTCCGAAAGGAACCGCTTTGAAGTCGGCACCACACACCAAAGCACACAGGTGCTGGTCTCCCGGTGACTCTAGGTAGCTGCCAATACCAATGAGACTTTGGAGGGAAGTTGACAGAAAATGTCCCGAATCTCCAGCTTGAGTCATGGTGTCTTATCCTGTGAGTTCCTATGTGTGTGTTCATGTGTGCATGCTTGTGTGCAGACAAGAGTATGAGTGTGTGTGTGCATGTGTGTGCGTGTGTGCGTGTGCGCGTGTGTGTGTGTGTGTGTGTGTGTGTGTGTGTGTGTGTGTGTGTTGTGTGTATAAGTTATAGAGCAACCTCGGACATTGCTTCTCAGACACCATCTCCTTCGTTTTTTAAGGCAGAGTCTCTCCATTGGTCAGGAGCTTGCTAAGGAGGCTAGACAACCCCACAGACTCACTTGTATCTGTCTTCCCATTGCTGGGATTGCAAGAAGGTGCTGTTTATACCAGTTTTCATTTGTTTGTTTGTTTTTAATGTGGGTTCTGGTGCTGAACTCAGTCCCTTATGTCTGCACAGTAAGTACTCACTGACTGAGCAATATCCCCAGTCTTTGCTTTTTTGAGGGGGGGAGGGGTTCTCTCTTTTGAAAGCTTTGCTGCATTTACTAAAAATACTCAAATCCCAAGTACATTATAAAATGCAAAGCTTATGCATACAAACCATCAGCAAGGCCTTCCTTAATGAGGGTGTCGATGGTTTGAATATACTGAGGAGAGTCCAGAGGAACATTATCTTGAAGCCAACAGGCTTTCAGTGGTTCCCCAATACGTGAAAATCTCACTGACACTTTTGACAATCAGCTGGAGCTCAGAATAAAGCCTTTCTTGGGAGAATACCACAGAACATTCCTTAGATTCTATTTTGGAGATTAGTAGCGATTGAGGGAAATTTATTAGGCATAAAAGGAGAGCTGGCAGAAGTGCATAAAAGGGATTCCAGAGCGCCAGCATTATTGTTCTTCATTAAAAAATAAGCTTGGTCACAGGTATGTCTAAACGGCAGTTAGGCATTCTGCAAGCCCTCTGACACAGAGGGATTTCAAGACTATGGTCTTCAGAGGCTTGCCCCCAAAGGAAATCACTCTGGGGCTAATAAGATTTAATCTGCTTCATTTAGATCTATTAAATTTATTAGATTGCAAAACCCACGTATCATGGTCTCGTGGGTGATAAAAGGGCTTTGGTATCTCAGAATAACAAGCCAGGGCTGTTCTGTCCAGAGGAGCATAAACAAGAAGCGTTTTGAGGACCACCCAGTGTCATAGAAATACCCACACCAGTGTCTCTTCACTTTTGCAATCTTACCTTCTATTGGTAACAAAAAACACACATCGATTCTTTAACTGCCATTTGATATTTCCCAGATAAACTGAATGTTATCATTAAAAGGAAAAGCTGGTTTTGGTAACAAAAGTATCATTTTGTTTCTGAAAGCGAATCATTTCTTTTTAAAGAGAAGACAGAAAAAAAAAACCCACAGGAGGTCAGGATGCTGCCATACCTGAGCAGGGTCAGCTGGCTTCACATGAAGTGTAATTCACCCATTTATAAGACAGAAGTCCCCCTTCCTCATCTTCCCCTTTGGAAGGTTGCACAGAACTGTCAGCATTTGCAGGCAAGAGGCAACCCTTACACCAAGGCATAAAAGGCACCCCCTCTTTTTTAAACCGTTGGAGCACTTGGGCCAGTCCTGGGCTCTATAAACATAACACATGCCCTGATTTAAGGAAATGCCATGGATGCCTTACCATGATACCCACAGCACAGACAGAACAGCTAAGCAAGGGAGATCTGTTTACTAGAACTCAGTTTTTAGCCATGTGCCTTGGTTAAAAGGTACCTTGGTAGGAGGTTTGCAGAGAGTCTGGGTTTTTAGGGGGATGATCAGCTGAGCAACTAGGAAAGGGAACTAACACAGCAGGGGTTTTCCTGGAAGGGAGGGGGGACTCTAAGTCTGTGTACATATGTTGTCGTAGTGATCCTGGACTCCACTCTTTACAGGCATCGTGAAGCCATGGTGGATGCAGAGTTGGTATTGAGTGGCAGCATGGCCTGAAGAACCGCCCTCTGGAGAGTAGAGACCGGGCTGGATATTGCCTCTGGCCCTAGAGCTTGGTCACAGTATGGCTCACCATCATTTAACCAGTAAGAACTGGGCGAGGGATGGGTGAGTGGCATGCACAGGTGACTTGTGACATGCACAGGTGACTTGTGAAAATGGGGCATGAGCAGAGAGCGGCTGCAGAGTCTTGACATTGCTAGCTCCTTTGATTTGATAAAAGTTCCCTAGAATTCTCGAAAGAATCTTGATGCCCAAATTAAATAACATCCAAGGAAAGGACTTCTCCCAGCAAATGGCCCTGGGAAATGGACCAGAGCTCCTCCTTGGCTGTGAAAGAGAAACTCTCCAGATATGGAGCCATGCTGGAGTCACAATGTAAGTATGAGTTAGGTGAGGTTGTTTATGACAGTCTCAAATGTGACTTTCAACCAAGGAAAGCTGGTACAGGCAGAGGGTGAAAGGGTGAGAGCCGTTTTCCTGTTTTAATTTTAGGCATCAGATAAAAATACTATAAGCATGTTTTCATGAGCAATTGAAGCAACTCTTCTAAAATATTTGATTATTCTTTTATGTGTGTGAGGGTTTTCTTTACATGTATGTCTGTGCACCACCTGCATGCCTACTGCCAGCCTTGCTCAGAATGCCACAGAACTGGAGTTACAGGCAGCTGTGAGTTACCAAGTGAGGGTGCTGGTCACAAAAGCTGTCTCCTGGTGGCTCTGCTCATACTGCTTGTTGTGAAATAACAGACTTCTGATGGATGTGCACTCCTTTGGACAAAGCTAATTATTCCCAGTGAGTAACTGGTGCCCCAGATTTTACCTTAAGTCTTTCATTTCAAGGATAAAAATAATCTTTGTAAATAATTCAGATGTGAAGCCATATTGCTGCTCATTTATCTCAGAATTGGTTTTTCTGTTGACTATTTACCCAAAGGTGAAGGAGGCCTGTGCTGACATTTATGGAAATTGAAAGAGGGGCCGTGCCCTGGGTGTCCGAATGCTAAAGATTAGTGTTTAAGATCAGATGCAAATCTTATTTTTACTTGCTGCTAACAAGACACTGGAAGAAAGAAAGTCAGAGAACAAAATGTGAAAAGTAGACTATAAAATCAGGTATGCTTAAGTGAATCTTAAAGATGTGACCTAAAACAGGTGAGACCCAAGACAAAGACCATGTTTGTTCTGTTGTTACTTCTTGTTGGGTTCTGGGATGGAATCTCACTCTTGCCGACCTGTCCTGCTATCTGGCTGGCTTGGAAAGGCTACGGAGCTCAGGCTGGTCTCCAACACACCATCTTCTTTCCCCAGCCTCCCAAGCAGTTGAGGTTGTGTGAGCTACCATGCCCCATTGGGAAGCCTGTGGTTATTGGAGTATGTCTGTCTCTATTTCTTAAAGTATAAAACAAAACAAACAGACAAACGAAATTAAAAAAATGTCTCTTAAAGTAGAAACAATGTTTGTGATTTGGTCTGAACAAAGTTGGTCCCTCCTAATTCAGGAAAAGTTGCCTGTGCATCAATCCAGTGACATTTACATTTGGGATTTAGTTCCTTTGTGGCCTCAGGTTTAAACACAGGGGGAGATATTCCCTGTAAGGTACACTGAGGTTTTACCGACACCAAGCATGGCTGTTTCTAGACCTTAGGAGTAGGTCCCTCCTTCCACATCTGGATGAGGTGATTTCCTGAAAAAGCAAGAACTATTCTTACTGGTAATGATTAGCATCATAAAAAAAACCTGCTGTGATTTCAATGGACATTTGTTTGCATTTGTTGCTGATTTTCTGCTATCAAGTTATAAATTAAAAAAAAAAATAAAAGCCTGTGTGTTTCTTTATGTCAATTGAAAGTGATGAAACCCGGGACTGAGGATAGAGTTCGGTGTCAACACTACCACAAGTGTGAGGACCTGAGCTTCAATCCCTAGGACCCACTCAAAAGCTAGAGAGGTGTGGAGGGCACCCTCTATACTCAGCTAATGGAAGACATAGACAAGGGATCCCTGAGGCAAGCTGGCTGGTTAGACGAGCCCACTGGTGGGCTCTGAGCTCAATTGAGACTCTGACTCAGTACATAAGATGGGGAGCTGTAGCAAGTTTCCTTGTTGGACGGTCTTTGGACTGCCAACTCACAAATAATGACATAGAGGCTTATTATTGATTATGAGAGCTCAGCCTATAGCTTAGGCTTCTTCCTAACTGGCTCTTAAACTAACCCATTTCTATTAACCTACATTTTATCACATGGGCTTTCACCTTCCTTTCATTCTGTATGTCTGACCCCCTCTACTGTCTCCTTGGCATCTCCTTTGTACCTTGATTATCTCCTCCTACTTCCTCTCTCTGCCTGGAAGTCCCACCCATACCTCCTGCCTAGCTATTGGTCATTCAGTTCTTTATTAAACTAGTCACAGCAATGCATTTTCACACAGTGTACAAATATCCCACAACACAGAGCAATTGAGGAAAACCCCCGCAATTGTCAGCTTTCATGATCCACCCCATACATGCATGCAATGCACACATATCTACACATACATGTTCACCTACACATGGGACCATGCATACACACACAGTCACACACACACACACACACACACACACACACACACACACACACACGAAGAGAAAGTGACGAAACAAATATCTATGGTGGATGGCACAGGTCTAGCGAATATTGACAGCAATGCCTTGTTACTGTTAAATGACTCGGACCCAGGGAACTAATGGAAACATTTAAAATCTGTTAGACTGGAAACACAAAAAATCAAAAGTATGTTAAAAAACCCCTTTCCCACATTTCCTTGGAATGATAAGAGAGTTTTTACAAGTCAAAGGGAGCCTGATGGAGGACAGTTAATCCACATCTCCTCTCCACAAGCCTGGCGTGTTCACAACCCGCCACAGCACTGCCCTCCTTCCCCTGCCTAAAACATTAGGCCTCTGTGCTGGAGCCTATCACAAGGTATCAGAAGTTTTGGATGCATGGATTCTTGTCTTGTCCTCCTCTTTTCTCATATTTTAGTTCGGACCCAGAGATGCAAACCCTCCCTCCATTCTGTCTATTCCCTGCAATGGTGCCTGTTTGCACAGAAAACAACACCCACTGCCTGATGAAATGCCTGCGTCCCAGGCCTGTCTCCATGTGTCAGGTCCACATTATTATTCTAGGAACCACCCGCAAGCACTGGGGAAAAGCTGGTTAAATATTGTTAGCACCTTTCACAGGCTCAGGAATTCATCTTTAGATGCTAAAGCCACTCGGCTGTAAGTGTAAAGCGAGAATGTAAATTCAGATACACAGGGTATAGTCGACCTTCCCAGGCTCTAGTGGCATTATCTTCTAAGAGGTTTCCCTTTCCATCCATCAACTGACAGACAGATTTAAGTCTTTGTGAAAATGGAAGGACCTGTAGTTTATTCTGTAAGAATAACTAGTTTAAGAATAAACTTAGAAGAAGTCTGTATTCTTCTGTAAGAATGGACTTAAAAGCACCAAGCACGACCTATCTCCCTCCAGATGCCTCATGAAAAAACAACAGTGTAAACACACATGAATTTGACGAGTCCATGTGTGTGGTGGAAGCACATGGAGAGATCTCAAAGTATCTTATCATTCAACAATAATTCATCAGGGCTAGAGAGACACCTTAGTAGTTAGGAGTGCATACAACTCTTAGAACCCGATTCAGGTTCCAGCAACTGTGTCAGGGAGTTCACCAACATCTACAACGTCATCTCCAGAAGACCAAAGCCCCCATGTTCCAAAGACACTAACACTCACATGCACATAGCCATACACATACACATAACTGAAAATGAAATAGATCTTTAAAAAGAAATCCCTAATAATTTGTTACTCTTGGAACATGGATGAGCTTGTGTTCTTAGGTTTTCAACATGAAAACTGGGTTGTGGGATTTGAGCTAGACTGGAAGGATGGGAAGGTGGAGGAGTGTGAACAGTAGTGCACATGTCTTGCTCACACCTATCTTCCAGTGATGAAACTGTAGAGATGTTATAGCCCTATTTACAGTGGAAAACCACATCAGATTCAGCTTCGGGGAAATAACAGAATTATGGAGGAGGAGGCAGTGAGGTAAGGCCCAGGCAAGTGAGGGCAGCCAGGACCAATCAGGCCTCCCCCACTGTCCTCAGAAGACAGAGGACAGGAGCCTAAGCCTACTTGCCCCCACCTGATGCATTAGCTGGCATCTTCACCCGCAATTTTTAAGGCACGGCTGACCAGCTTTGAGGAAAGTCAACACACAATACAGTCATTATAGGCATTTTTACAGTTAGCCTCCTTCTCCTCTCCAGGCCTGCATTGTAACTGTGGGAATTCCAGCTTTCTGTAATAAAGAAGCAGGCAATCAGGTCTCCTCAGCTGCCAGGCACCTGCAGCTCTGGCTCTCCTCCTCCGGAGGCTCCTCCCATCAGCAGCAGACATCAGTCTTCCCAGCTGGTCTGTGCTTGCCGCAGCTTCCTGGGTCCCCTGACTCTCAGGCTCCACTCGGCCCAGACGTACCCCGCACAGTGGTCCTGGCCTCCTCTGACACAGTTCAACTCGCCTTCTCTCTGTTGATACTGCCTTGGGTGGATTATCCACTTTACCCAAATGCTGCTTAGCGCTTGTTCTCTCTGCTGGAACTGGACTTGCAGGGAGCAAGGGAATGCATCCTGCAGACCAAGGTATTCAGTGGACCAAGCCTGTGAACAGCACAGTGGAGCTTCTGTGGACACTTGCTGGCAAACGGGTAAATGAGCAAATAAATCTCTGAATATACAATTTTATGTAATCCACAATAGTATACACACACACACACACACACACACACAATCATGTGCCTTAAGTTGCATAATATAATATGGATAAATGCATTATGTAATTACACGATTATGATCACTAGTAAAAATACTGCATAAGGATTCTTCTGGAACCCTTCACGCCATGTGACTTTTTTGATCCCACCCCTTTCAGAGCTGGTAACACAGAGTGTGAGTGTCCTATTTCCTAAGTTTATTGGTGTATTTTTAACATGGGCCTAAATAAAAAATATTTAATAAAGCTATGGAATATTACATCAATTTATTTGCCTTAATTCTTCTAGGACTGCCACTGGTTGACAATTAAATTGAGCTGGCAATTTATTGAGTGCTGGTGTGTGCTTTCAATACAAAAGTAATTAAAATGCATTTGGTCCTCAACAGTACCAGTCTCTATGCACATGCACGTGCATACACACACACACACACACACACACACACACACACGAGTTACCCTCCCCAATACACACACACACACACACACACACACACACATTTATGAAGGAACAAAAAGCTGGCTGCATGAAGAGATCTGCATAACAGAGTCATAACCACAGCACCGCAGAGGTAACCGCCCAGTTTGCTTGGAAGGGCACTCAAGGAGGCCTTGTAAAGAATGAAGACACTGAAGAAGACTCGGGAAGGTCACAGTAAGCACAGGAGACATTTCTGGCAATGTTTTTAGCACTGCCACCAGAAGCCAGTGCGAGCATGGCCTCACGCTGAAAACACAGGGAGCAACTATTTTCTGATCCGAGAAATGAAAATTATCACCATTCACATGGATCTAAGCTCAAAGCCCAAGCAGTTAGATTCCTACATGTAAAAAGCAAAAGAGAACACCATCTTTGCAGAAAGCAAGAAGAAATTACTTTAAACTAATGACCGTGAGTCTGTCAACAAATTTCCAGGAGTAGGTGCCTAAAGAGGATCAGGACATGGAAAGTCCAACATGGACACCCTCTCCAGGACTGCAATTCAACTAGAAGGAAATGCAAACACATTCATCAGCAGAGTCAGGAAAGTAAACAAGCATGTAAATTACAGAGGGGAAGAAAAATTCAGAAGATTGAAACAAAGAGAATCCTGGACCTGATTTAAAAAAGGATATGATGCCGGAGATGATCGGAGATGATGCCGGAGCATCACCAGCATCAGTAACGCAGGGTGGCCTTGAGGGTGGTCAGCACTGCCAAGATGCTGGCTAGCCCTCTCCAGCACACTGTGTTTCTTTTT
>CABHPH010000156.1:1260-14335 GCA_902168325.1 Peromyscus nudipes
ACTCAGTGATCTTGTTTTCATTTACAGTGATATAAATTACTGGATCAGGATGCCTGTCTTTCCTATGGCTGACTAGTATTCTATTATGTATGATATTTACCACGTTTTGATGATATCTTTGGGTTCTTCTGATTTGAAAGTTTTGGGGGTGGAGATGGGGGGGTTCTCTCTGTCTGAATGCCCATTTTCTTCCCCATATTTGGGGGAAGCTTTCCACTATTATTGATTGGGATAACGGTTTCATGCTTTCTTTTCCTTGATTCTTTCTGGAATTTCCACGGTGTGTGGGGTGTACATTGGCCTACTTGATAGTGTCCACACATGCCGAAGTTAGCATCATTCTTTATTGTTTCTTTCTCCCAGCTAAACTGACAAGATCATTTCAAATGACCAGTCTCCAGGCGAATGGATTGTTTCTTCCCTTTGAAAGAGCATGCTGCTAGACTTCTTTTTAGCTTTTCCATTTACTGCATATACGTCACTATAGTAAAATTTCTGGGGCTCCTCTTAAGATTTTCCTGTGAATGAAATCCTCACGGCAGGAAGGCATTGGTTCTCTAGGCTTCTTCTGTATTTTTATACAGGGTATTTTGAAAAAACTCAGCAGGTAAGTAAAACACTTTCACGTCATGCGTATTGATTTCTGGAGGTGTTGTTTTTCTTCCTCCTTTGTTTGGATCATGTTTCCTTCCTTCTTTGTCTTGATTCTGTGTTGATATTTATTCATTTGGAAAACAAAACTAAAGTGTCTTCCACCCTTCATGACTTGGTATTTTGTAGGAGACCCTTACATGTCAGCTAGCAGAAGGTTGTGTGGGCCTTTTGATAGTCTATGCTAGTCTAATCACTTTTGTAATAGAGGACCCTGGAAACACCATGACATCCAGGGTCATCTTTATTCTGAGGTGAGACAGATGCCAGTCCTGGAAACATTCACCAGAAAAATCAGAATGTCTATGACTCAAACTTTCTCTGGGAACTGCTGTTCATGTGTTTTGGGTTTTTTGTTTGTTTGTTTTTGTTTTTCTTTATAGTACTCCCACCCCCTAGTTTTGTGGTGAGCTAAGAAAGGAGCTGTCTTGAGTTTAAATTTCCATGTTTGTTCTCTGTAGCCTCCACAGATCTAGCCTGTGAAAGATATCTGTGCTTTAAGACAAAAATGGCAAAAGCCTGTTCTTTGGGAGACAGCTCTAAAAGTGGTGATCCTGAATGCATGTCCGATTCCCGTCCTTCCTGGAGGGGAACTGGAGTCTTTGCCTGATCAGCATCCTGATGGAGATCAGTAGCATGTGTCCATCCCACCTTAGATTATCATAGTTGTTTCTGTAGCCACCAGAAATCTATCAGAACATAGTTAACTATATGTCACAAACTTGATGACTATTCAGGGAACAATTTCAGATACACTCTTTCAAGCTCACTGTGATATTGAAATATTTTGTAAGCATCATGAAAAAATATCATTAGGGTTATCCTTATAATTCTATTTCCATAGTGAAGAAGAGGAGGAGGAGGAAGAAAAAGAGAAAGAGGAGGGGGAGAGAGGAGAAGGAGCAAGAGGAAGAGAGAGAAAGACATACAATATTAGGAAAGGCATCTACTGAAGATGATAATGCTCTACATTTTCATATTTTCCCAAATAATCGCTTTTCTTCATTCTGAGGACAGTCTACTTCATATGCATGGGGCTAGCTGGAAATGTATGATGAGTAATACTGAACAGACTCTGCTGAACAGCTGCCTTGCTCACAGGGAAGCAATAGAAGAATGCTGGTTTCTACCAGACAATCAGAAACAACGGTGACTGTGAGATTAGTGTCAGAGTGGTCCCTGGCACCATTAAAATTTGAAACAAGGCAACAGCTGACTGTGTCATTTCCCCAGTCATGAGCTCTCAGTTTGAGCTGATCGAATCCAGGGGAAAAAAAGAGAGTATCAGAGAGTTAAGCCTAAAATTCAGCTCTTAGTACAATTTTCTCTTACTAAATTTAATACTGAATGTGCTGTGATGGAGAACACATTTACATTTGCTTTGTCCATTAGATGGAAGAGCAAAATCTCCTCTATGGTCAAAGGCACAATCATTCAATACAATCAAGGGCTTTGGTGTTCCCAGCCATGCAGCCTTTGCTGTCTTTGACCCCTGAGTGTTTTTTACTTCACTTCTTTATTTCCAGTTTTAAAAGAATATGTTTTAAGAGTGCTCTTGAACCTTTATGCTGACTTTCTGGATATTTCAAAAAAGTTTTATCAAGTAAAATATTCATTATAATTCAAAGTAGGACCCACACTGGATGTGTTATTTTTTTTTTTCCTTAAAGTGGTAAAGCTCATTTGTATGGAGTAATTAATGGTAAGGATCTTTTTGGCTTGCTAAATTTTCAATATGTAAATAAGGATTGTTAAATATCTATGCACAGAGCAAAGCACACCACAGAAGCAATACCAAGGCACGGCTACTCTCAAATATATGAAATAACACCAACAACTTTTAAATCCCCCTATACCTGCTCTCCATCCTCTCCCTCTTCCTGTAGGGATACCTATTTTCACAAAATTTAGTGTTATTACTTGCTTTATACATGTCTTTGTGAGTGTGTACTTGCTGTATATTTATTGCTAAGCAGAAAGTAGTCTGAAGGAATGTTTGCAAATGGGCTGCGTAAAGGAGGCTAATAGCCAAAGATTTGCTCTTCTATTTTATTTTAAACTCAACTTCCTCTAGCTTCACTAACCCATGTTGGTGCCTGAGATGTTATTGTTCACCACCCTGTTTCTAGCAGTCTGTTGAACAAAAACAACAAACAAACAAACAAACAAAAAAACCAAACACCATTCAGCCAGCCTCTTAAGAACAGACTTCGAATTGTCTCTAGGTTTTCTATCTCAGTCATTGACGTGTATTTTGCACGGTAGATAAGGTGATACCATTTCCACTGTCTGGAGCTATTGCTTCACCCTTATTTTTGACCACATTGTTTGTTCCCTTTGACCAATAAGGCTCCGGTCCAGTTTATGTCATTCTGAAGCCAGTTCAAAGGCGTTTGGATCTTGCCATCCTGGACCTCCTTTATCCTTGAACTGAGTCCTTTGAGAGTGCCTATCGTAATGTAGATGATGTCTCTGCTACAACAGAGAAGCTTATTTAATCTCTGTGTTGCTACAGCTGAAAAGACAAGAAACAGCTGACTGTTCAACACTTCTGACTGCTATTTCCATCGCCCTGCCCACACTGCATAATTTTATGCATCTAACAAGTGTCATTTCTAAATGTTCCTCATTGATACACAGTTTATACTATCCATTATGCTCCTTAAAAATGAGGAACTTCCAAATTGGAATTTCAAAGAACCTTTAACCTACATGTTCTCCTTTATTACATCAAGAGATGTGACATCAACATAAATAGGAGCTGTAGTGCAGCTTTCAATAACACGTGCATTAATTCACACAATCATTGCAGAGGGACAAAACTCTTCCTAGATGGTATTCACAACCTTCCAGGGATGGCCAGGCCATACTTAGAAAATTATTTTCTTAAATGGACTCAGGATATAGTGTTTACTCTTTACTGAAGTTCACATACTAAAATGGCTTTTGTTAAATGACATGTTACTAACAAAACATATTGGCAATTTATTTTCGATAGAATTTTCAATTTTTGAAAATACTGCATGAACTAATAATAATGGGGTATGTATACGTGCATGTGTATTTGTGCACAGGGAAGGCTGTGTGTATGTGCATATATATGTGTATGTGTAGCACATAGGTAGGTTTTCTCCATTTCTTCTTCTTTTGGTTTTTTGAGACAGAGTTTCTCTGTGTAGCCTTGGCTGTCCTGGAACTTGAGCCTTTTGTAGACTAGTCTGTCCTCAAACTCACAGAGATCTGCCTGCTTCTGCCTCTCAAGTTCTGGGACTAAAGTCCACTGCCTGGCCTTATATCTTATCTTTTGAGACAGTGTATCTCACTGAACCTGGAGCTGGTTGATTTTGTCAGGCTAGCTGGCCAGTGAGCTCCAGGGACCCATCTGTGTTCAGGGTTACAGACACATGGCACCATGAACAACGTTTTTATCTGGGTGCTGAGGATCTGAAATCAGGACTTTGTTTGTGCAGCAAGCACTTCCCTGTATGAACCATCTTTCCTGACCCCACAATGATCTATTTTAAGAATTTGTGTTCATAGCCTGAGTTTTAAATTTACAGGTTAATATCACTTATGCCTAATATACAGCTTTGAAAATTTTAGGAAAGTGTTTCAGGGCCCTTCATGGAATTATTTTGATGACAACAAAATTGCAAGTAAAAGTTAAGACAGATTATGGGTCAACCCTCAGACAATTTCAATTTGCTATCTTTTGTTAAGAATTGATATATACGCTATTGTCCTACAATATGCAACTGGATCATGTTCTGATCTAACACAGCCCAGAGAGAGTCCGAGAAGAAGGAAGACTCATGCAACTCATCCATCTTTGGCTGGTGGGCCTGGATGCACAGATTGCACTGTTGGGCAAATTACCACCAGACTGTAGCCATAAGATGCACACTGTGGCCAAGATGGGCAGAAAGTCGGTGTAGGCTCTTGTGTGTCTTGAGACTAGAACTCTCAATGTTCAATGTGACAAGGAATGGGGTTTGATAAGGGGAAGCAGTGCACTTGAATCTTGGACTTCTTTAGTCATTTGCATTAAAGAGGGTCAAAGCAGGCCATGCAGAGAACCTGCTCTAAAATATGCATGCTAAGCAGTAAGCTTTTACAGGTGACATCATAAGATTACAACAAGCATCAGGTTGTCTGACTTAGAAGAGATGACCATACCAGTAAAGGAACTTACTCCAGATAAAATGGGATAAGTATTGACACTTATTGATTGACTGTTTGAGTCTTCCTCCTTTTGATCTGATGGTGGCTAAGGCTTTGAATTTAAGGGCCCTTGCAAGAAAGTAAGGACACTAATTTCCCTCACCTCACCTTTCCCTGTTCTAGAAAATGCAAAGTTTGGTTAGAAATTTCATTTTTCTATAACTAAAAGAGAAAAAGCAGAAATAGTGAAGATTTAGAAAAGTATATTATAGTGTAAGAAAAAAACAGGGCATGGCTCCAAACATCTAAAGAAGAGCATGTCTTAGAAAAATGGTTTCTGAAAGAAATGATATCAATAAGAAAGATAAGATGGCCACTTGAAGTCTATTGAAAAATGCATTTTGACCTTTGTGGGATGTGAAGGGGAAGTGTAGCAGACAATATGCTAAGATGAAATCAGAAGTTCAGAGGAACTGTTGAAATAAGAACCTGAAAAAGAAATGAAAAACGAGAATGGATGTACTTAATGCCAAGTGCCGGGGAGCTCAGAGGCAAACTGCCGATTCCCTCCAAAATGCAGAGTAAGGGACCAAAGGCATACAACGATGTCAGTTTCTAAATGTGGAAGGGAGAAGAGATACCATTTGAAGATTAGAAGTAGTTTTTCAATCCCCAAATTAGGGGGAAATGTAATAATGAAGGATGAAAAATAATTCTCAACATGAAGGAGTAAAGTCATTTCAATTAGGAAGGAATTGTCATAGGTTTATAAAAAGGAGTTCCTTCTTAGAATTTTCTTGTCTCTGACAGTTTTGATAATAAAAATTCAGAATGATACATGGAAAAATGCAACAAAATTATAAAGAAAACAGTACACACATGAGGCTTATTCTATTGCTAGGATTCAATAAGATACTTATCAATCTCTAAAGATTTTAAAAACAGAGTCTGAGAATCTGGGGATTATATGTCAAAAATCTCTTTTTATGCAAAGGGAGTAGGCAAACATGCTCAGATTTTATAGGATTTTTAAAAAAATGAATTAGCCCCTCAAAGGAGTAATACTTATTTAATAAAAAAATTTAATATGAATAACTCTTCTATACATTTACTAGATTAAATACAAAGTTATATGTATTCTATTTTTTAATAGAGGTATAAAGTAAACATGGTTATAAGTTCAGTCAGCAACTTAGAATTTAACTGATTCATGCTGTAAGTTTGAATGCGAGAACTTTATAAGCACCTGAGGATGCTTCCTAGCATTTGGAGATGTGTCATCAAATGTTATTTCATAAACTTGAATGTGCTCACTCCAAAGAGGGGAAGGAAATATGCGCTAAAAATGATTTTGTAACAAAAGTCAAAGATTTTTTTTGGTTAGCAAAAATACCAAAAAACTAATCATAACGACAATCAGCTGTGAGGTGAAATGATTTTGTACAGCCTATGAAGCACAAGCCATGTAGTGGCTTTGCATGAAGGCCGTATTTTCAAAGAGAAAAAATACTAACTACCAAACAACAACAACAAATGACCCAAACATGCATAAGGAGGAGTTCATAAAAATATAAGTATTGACAATATTTTAATCAATGAGGCAACTGTGTATAAAAGAGACTCTTGATTATTGCATTGATTGGTCTCATAGATATTTCATTATTTTTAGTTAACTTCATTCTAGTGAAATGCACAGAATGCACTTTTTAATAAGTGCACAGTTCTTTACACCATCAAATAGTGAACTATGTTTCTAAGTTAGAGCTTTTATGTGAATGATAAAGTTTTATAGAAAACATCTAATGAAAAATGAAAACCTTGTATGATTGTAAATCTGGAACTGCTCATACAGAAATAGTTTATCAAAATAGAGATGATTTTTTTCTCTCTTTGCCCAATCTGATTCAAGTCATGCTTCTAATTCTATTTCTGAATTTTGATTTATCCCTGGGTGTTTAATTCTGCTCACTTAACCCAAGTTCCACTTAACATTTCAGATTAGCTGAAAGTTAGAACGTGGTTAATGTTATTGTTTGAATCATCAAGGCCAAGGACAGGTCCAGCGGGTCTTCCAGGGGTATTTTGCTTGTCTTTTCCTTCAAGTGCTGTTCCTCTCCTGTTTTACTCTCATCTGTTAATCTTAAATATTAACATGGTTTCTTAAGGAAAGAATAAAGAAAATACACTTGTAAGTATTATTCTAGAGATTAAAAGCCAATGCCAAGGATAAAATGAATCAAGAATTATACTTAAGAAAACATTGCATAAGTACAAAAGTTGTAAAGAACTCTACATATAGGCCCACAAATACAAATGGGTTGCTAGATATGAGATTGTCATGGAGTCCAACAGCCACTTTGCATCCTTATTATGAACAATTATGAAAATTAAAGGAAGACTGTCCCATAATCACAGCAACACAAATAACGGTCTAGTAAAATACATGGTCAAAACAAAGAGTGCATATGATTTTTTTTAATGGTGAAAATTTCAAACTAGTTTCGAACTGTAGAAAAGCGACTTGAGACACACACCATGTTCAAGAAGCAAAGATAATCTGAAAGCATTAGATGCCAATTTTCCAGTAAGAGCCAATCAATTTGATTCATAGCACAGTTCAAATATCTTTAGGTCTGTTTTTATTGGTCTTGAAAAGTTAATTGAAAAGCATATGTAGAAGAGGTAAGACCAAAGTTAGTCAAGATACAATGCAAATCAGTAAAATTAGGTCTTTCCCTATCATAAAGCAATACTTGGGGTAATTTTTAATCAAAGCAGTGTTTGATTGGAATAGGTATCAACAAACAGAAGAAATTCACAGTAGAAACATACATATTTATTCACAAAAACTTGATAGAAAAAGGTATAACATTAATTATGGAGAATATAAATTACAGGTAAGGCTGGGCTAAAGAATTATATATCTGAAAACATCAGTTAGACCTCTGTCATGTACCTACCTGAAAACATATTTCTGATGGATTAGTGACCTATGTATCAGAAAAGAAAACCCAGACCATCTAGAAGAAATCGTAGTCCAATAACTCTCTTCCTTTGAAGTAGGGGAGGATTTCCTAAGATGAAGAAAACATTTCTTAATAAAATATTGAATAATGTGCATATATGAAACTTTAAAATGTCTATACAGGAAAAATACCTTAAACAAATAAATAAAATCCAAGCCACAGTCTACAGTACATTTGAAATGTACATAGGCAATGAAGAGATTATGCTGAGAATGTGTAACATGCAAATCACAGGGAAACCAAGGAGAGCAACACATGCACATGAACAAATCATAAAATTTGAAAAACAAATTCAAAATTGTGAATAAGATAACATATTCCTAACCAAAACAATAAAAACAATTATCTAGAAATGAGCATGCTTTGTCATAATTGATTTTAATTAATTCCACTATACCAATGTGGCATTTGATTACAGAATTAGGATTGACGATATCTAAAACTCAAATGGTAGACATTGGATAATCATCAAAGCAGATCCCTTACAATCAAATATCCTCTTACCTATTAAGTTAAAAAAACAAATGCATAACTATACCCACTGTAGGTGAGTTTTCCATGTTTTAAACACTCACATGCCTTTAAAGATGAACAAGTTAGTAAAATATTCAGGAAAAGAATGTGGACAATGTCGTCATGTGCCAGTGTACCAATATTGTGACAATGTTTTAAATATTATATTTGCAAACCCAGAAAAATCTGTTTCCACAACTCTATTGTAAGACAGAACAATAAGAAACCTGTCATCTTAATGTCTTATACAGTACTAGTAATGGTGAAAGTGAATGAGAGAGTAAAATGGCAAAATAATGACAAGATTCTGTTGACATAATGAATTAGTGTTGGGCATTCTAATTAATATCAATATAAAATAGCAAAGCATTCTGTTTCATATTGATATAAAATCAGCATGCAAAACCATGCAAGAGTGTGCTTCTATCTGTGGTGTCTTCTAAATAGAATGCTTATATGTTTTGTCCCATTTTTATTCAATTTTCTCCACAGATTATATCTATGAGTCAAGAACTTGCTTATTTTTAGGCATTTTACATTCTAAACCCTTCACTACATCACTGATACAGTCCTGATACAGACAGTCTTTGCTTTTAAATCTATCCATATCACCATCTGTATTTGTATCTATTAGCTAATTAAAGGCATACAAATATATAATTATCTTTTAATATAATGTAAGCTGCATATTCTGTTCTCTGTAAAGACCGTGATCTTTTGATGTCTGTAAGCATAAATTGTACTTCAGAATTATAATGTACACTATAAATAAATATGAAACATTCATAGGAAAAAAATTTGTCTTTAAGAAAATATTCACACTTACAGGAAGTTTGTTTTTTTTTTTTAATAAAATTTAAAAGTTAAATAGAGCATGGAATAGATGCATTTATAAAAGTATCCTCTATAGGAAATCTAAAGGGATTTCTTTTGGAGAGATTGACATTCTGGTTGGTTGGTAAGGTAACTGCAGTGCATGTTCCCTGATTGGGAAAATGCCATGATTTCTATTTCATTTACTGTTTATTTATATATTCATTGCAATAAAAACTATTCTATAGGGACAATATTTCTTTTGTCTATACATCTATAAACACGATCCTCTACTCATGACAACACAAATCCAAGGGCATGCATCGAGGGAGGTGCCAAGATAAAGAAATGTATTGTTGTTTGAAATTAAAGATCGAAGGGGTGGAAACAATGGCTCTCAGTTGTAAAATTAAAAGTATATTAGGGAGTCAGTGGGTGTGATGTTAATCTTGACTGTCAATTTGATGAGATTTAGAATCACCATGGAAACAAATCTTTGGACATGCTAGTGAGGGATTAAATTAATTGAGGGAGGAAGACCCACACTAAATGTGGTCAGCAACATTCTGTGGACTGTGGGCCAGAACTGAATAAAAGGGAGAAAGTGACCTGATCACTACTATTCCTTATTACCTGCTCCGTGACTGTGGATGCTATGTGACCACCTGCTCATGGTCTTGCCACCATTGCTTACACACTGTAATGGATGTATCCTTGAACCATGAGCCAACACACACATTTCCTCAAGTTGCTTTTGCTCGGTGTTTGGTCACAGCAATAAGAAGATATCCCGTGAAGTTGTCATTTGTGATTAAGGACAGAATGCCAATGACAACCTCCAATAATAGCCACAAATCTACAGTGAAGTGGACAGCTAATGGCAACATGATTTGAATGTCTGAAATGTACACATCTGAGTTCACAGTCAGAGCTCTGAAATGTTGCCTCTTCCTTTCTTGGGTGGATCAAAAATTTTCCAAGTTTTTAAAAATTTCATTTGATCTTTGTGTTAGAAAAGTATGTGTGTATATGTGTGTGTATGTGTATGTATGTATGTATGTATGTATGTATGTGTGACTGTGTGTTTGTATGTATGTGTGTATGTTGATGTGGGCATGTGTGTATATGTGTATTTATGTGTGTGTGTGTCTGTGTATATTTGTATGCATGTCTGTATGCATTTGTGTGTACATGTTTGCACTGTTGTATATGTGTGCATGCCTGTGTGCATGCATGGGCATGTGTACTGTGTGTGTGTGTATGTATGTATGTATGTATGTTTACTTTGTGGATAATTTGGTTCTTTTCTCCCATTCTTCTTTCTGTTTAAACTTATTGTTCTTCTTCTATGTTTGATCCTTAAAATTTATGAACACCAATGGAAAGGAAAAATACAGTACACACCTCAAAGATATATCTGGCAGTGGAGGGGAAAACATGGATAGGGCACAATTCTATATTATGAGGGCACATTAATTTACACTTTATATTGTAAAAACAATCTGCAATAGACATTATAGAAAGTTTATATATACACACTGCTAATGGTTTATGTGTCCTGGGTTAACTTTTGACATAGATGGTGTTCTGGGTAAAATGTGGAATTCAGTGTCCTCGGGAATTTGTGAACTCCTGCTATGCTGTGTGCACACGCGCGCACACACACACACACACACACACACACACACACACACACAGGGAAGGAACACCAACATCATAAATCTCAGAGATAAGTCTAACAATCCCACCAAATGGACGAGACTAAGTTTTAGAATGGCTGTCTACATTTGTTCAGATTCCTTGTAAAAATACTGGCTGGGGACGGGACGCGGAAGAGAGTCTTTGGTGGTGTTAGTCCTCTGCTTCACAGAGTGCCTGCTCTCTTAATATAATTCAGCTTAAATGCACATCTTGGGTCTGCTCATTGGTGTTTGTGATAGGTGGCATGGATTCTGCCATTCCTTTTACAAATCCAGTGTCCCACCTGAAGTGGGTTAAAGCTTGGTATTTGCAGGGATTTAGCAAGAATCTTCATCAATGTGGCCTTAACAGATAAACAAGCACAACACAATCTCCTACTCTAATTTGGGAAGAGATATAAAGCCATGGTTACTCTACATACTTGGGGTAGAATTGAGCAACTAACTATACGCCTAATGTATAGTTAATTAGTCATAATTAGTTAAACAATTAAGTAGTCATAGAAATGTAGCACACATCACCTTTCCTCTGCTCCCCCTCCTTCTCGTCTGCTAATTCCTGTTCCTCTTCATCCTCTTTTTCCTCCTCCTAGTAGCCTCTAAAGATCTCCTCCCACCCTCTGCTTCCAACAGGAATGTCTGTGCTGGTGACAGGGCTAAGCGATTTCCAGGATCACTCATGTCACCGCACAGACTCAACTGTAGCATGAGTAAAACTTAAATACTAATAATTCATTAACTGCTTTACTGAAAACACAAAATATAAGTCTGGAGAAAGCAGAAGTATGGAGGACTCTCATGTTTGCCCTTAAGAAATAAAGAAAAGAAAATGAAAATAAAGCAATGTGCAACTGTGATAGGCATAAATACCGTTCTACATAGCAATTAGGCAAATTATAACTAGTAGGTGTCAATAACAGTAATCAGCATTGCTCTTACACAAACATGCAGTTTACAGCTTTGAAAACAAATCTCTCCTAATATGACTGGCATCAGTATTCACTTCTCCAGTGCTGTGTACCCATGGAAAGATTCCCCCATAATCACGTACGTCTGTACACAGACACACCATTCCAAAGATGAACGTCCTGGTTCTGAAGAATAAAACCAATAAGGACTATACAAGTCCGATGTGCGTGTTTAAAGTTGGCTTCAGCGAAGCATCCCTGGGTCCCTTCAATGCACTCCTGCTTAGCTGGGATGGTGCTGGGTAGCACACTGGGCATCCTGGTCATCATGCCTATGATATGTCAGGGCTTGTGACATTGAAGCCACCATGCTGACATCATTTGTGTTGAAAATGACAATGACATCTCCCTCCATAGTCACAAGAAGGAATGAGGAAAGAAGAAAAGCCTTTGGTGACAATCTGTAAATTTTTTGGTGAACTAAGCCAGAGAATAATCTTTGAACAAATGAAAGATGGAAAGATGCAGTAAAGAAAAACATTCATAAAAGAAGTTTAGAAACTGGAACAAAGCAGTGTGACTAAATTTAATGTGCTTACTAATGTTCCAAGGATCGTATTAAAAGTCAGTTTCCTGAACTTCTTTCTGTGGGAGATGTCCCCATGCACCAGGCTCTGACAGTACCAGTGAAGGTAGCAATATATTCTGTAATATGGCTTAAGAGGGAGGGGTAACCTTTCCTCTGCCCCCAGTTCAGCTCCCAGAACCTTAAGACAGGCAGTTGTCAACTAGATTTGCTTGGCTTCCCCCTGTATAGCTCACAGGAGCAGTTAGTCTGTAACTGGTTACATGGCCTTCAACATGGTAATATGGGTGTGCTAACAGGAAGGATGGAAAGACCACATGTTTTAAATTTTCTTTTCTATTAATTCACACTTGCTGCACAGAAAGGTATGTAGAGTCTATGTCTAGAGTGGATTTGCAAATGTAAAGTATGGATTTGTGGTTTTAAAATCAGTTCTTTCAAATTTTCCTTGGCTTGTTGATGTAGGCACTTCATCATGAAGGGAGGTTTTGAAATTCTGTTTTCCACTACTGTAATCAAGTTTTAAAAGGCTCAAATACCTGGAAAAGTTACTATACTTGAAAGTCTAATTGTTTAATGTATTTGTAATAAACACTGGAATCTGTCTTCTTCATGGGAGCTAATATTCCCCTAGTACCGATAGTGCTCTTCCCAAGGGATTGGTCAGAGCTGAGAGAGAGAGAGAGAGAGAGAGAGAGAGAGAGAGAGAGAGAGAGA
>CABHPH010000156.1:19667-50377 GCA_902168325.1 Peromyscus nudipes
CCCAGAAACAGTAGCAGCAGTGGCTGCCACTGCTATAACAGCAACAAAGACAGCAGTGATGTCAAATTCTCTTCTGGAGCGTGTGAGCATCCACTGGCATGGACACAACTCCAGGAGCACTAACTGCCAAGGCCCATTTGTCTTGATCCCAGCACTACTTAAACTGGCAGTTCTGTAAAAGAACAACTAAGAACCATAAAGAAAAAACAGGCAGCTCACAAAGAGGAGAACTAATGGTCTCATAATGGCTACATTCAGGCTCACAAATTTTAAGGTATCTTCAAAGGAGGCTAAATGAATTTCAGGAAGCCAATAAATGTTGCACAGAGCCACTCCTGAAAAGTAGGTACTACACCAGCTTGAAGAGTATTGTGAAAATGAAAAGGCTTAGCTGGCATGCTACTGTTAACAAATGGAGGTCAGTGACCTTCAGGGTTATCCTTAATCTCCAAAGTGTCTGGGTGACACGTTCTCAAACATACTTGAAAAAGCAGTTACATCACCTTCTGGAGAATCCAACCACATGGCTACAGTTCCTAGGCTTATGGTAATGTTTGCCAAAGCTGGCCATATTGGGCTCTTAATCCCCATTGGCATCAGAAGGGAAGAGTTTTTCATGAAGGCCCAATAGGTCTCTGCCATGTTGGGCTTCAGCAACAGCCATAGGGCACACACAGTGCTCAGGAACCCAAAGAGGAACCTCATTGTCCTGAGGAAATACATAAACAGAATCCCAGGCCCACACCAACACCAGATCGGGTCCCCTCCAAGTGCAAGTAGAAAGATCCTTCCATTGCTCCAGAGAGTGATTTATAACAGGAGCTCTCCAGTGATTATCTGCAGTGGAAACTCCAGCAGAATCCACCAATAAAAAATTTAAAATATATAAAACAGGGGAAAGAATAGAATGTGGAGAGGAATGATGAGCCCCTAGTTCCCCCTTTTTACTTTAGCAAAATATGTTTGTTTGGTTTTTTTTTAATAGTTCAAATTTTTCTTTTATTTTTTATTTTTTTAATTAATTAATTTATTTATTTTTCTATTATCAGCTTGATACAGTATAAATTCTTATCTTAATAGTGAAATGTTTCATTGAGATTTGCTCAGTAATTGAGTAAAACCAAAACTTATTATAAGCCACAGTCGTCCTAGGGTCCCCCATGCTATATATGAGGTAACTCAAACCCAGAAGGACAAACATGGTATGTACACACTCATAAGTGGATTCTAGATATAAAGCAAAGAACAATCAGACTGCAACCCCTTTTCATCTGGACACACAAACATATTACTTTTAAACTATAACCTTTTCTTTCTTCCTTATCTCCAAGATCTAATATTAATATAATAATATAAACTATTCCAACTTTTACAAGTTCACAGGCTTATATATATATATGAATATATATACACATATATATGTATGCATAGTTATATGTGTACATAACAATGATTAATAAAAAGAGTCCATTACATTGAAAGAGATAGAGGCAAGTATAGGAGGGGGTTTGGAGGGAGAAAAGGGAAGAGGGAAATGATCTAACTATATTGTAATCTCAAAAATATAAAAGAAACAATTTTTAAAATATCCAAAGTCTCTAATAACTGTAGGCCCCTGTAAAATAAAAAAATAAGTTACATACTTTCTTACTCCATGAAGGAGGCACCAGGACACATTCCCAATCAGTTCAAAACAAAAAAACAAAACTCAACAGTATAAAAATTTAGTGCTTAACATCTGGGACTCATGATATTCTAGGTTCCAAAGGTCTCCAATTCTCTAGCCCTGCCATCTGCAGCTCCTCTCCTACATTGAGGCTGGCTCCACTCTACAGTTGCTGCTGTCCTTTGTGATCCCATGGTGATGGCATTGCCAAAATGCTGGGGTCTCTACTGCAAGTAAGGATGCACCTTCACTAATGACATCTCTTGACTTCTCTTCAGGGACTTCAACCTGTCCACAGAGTGCCAAGCCTGAGCTGGTCTCCATTACCCTTTCATGCCTTCAGAACTAATCCCTACTCAATGACTCTTTCATTCCAAGTTACATTGCAAACATGAGATGCATACAGCTTCTGCCCTCTCAGAACCACAGCTTCTGTAGGCTGCCCCTTAGGTCATACTCTAGAAGATTCACTTCACTGAAGCTGGAGTCTTAATCACTGCTAAGTTCTCAGTTCCAGCTGACCAGCATTGGTTGTCCTAGCAAAGCAAAGGTTTTACTTTAGTGGCTCTTGTTTCTTGTTAATCACAGCTGATTCCTCAGCTGCAGATGACCAGAATCACATATGGGATGGTTCAAAACATCCCAAATGATCCTAATGGAGTCTTAGCTTCCTTCTGAACTTTCACAAGCTGAGGCTCATCATCTGTACTTTTTCAGGCTACCACAGAGCAGTTGAAGCTTCGAACACTGAACAGCTCCTCTGGCCTCAAGTTTCAAAATCCTTCCACAACCCTCTCCAAAACATGGTCAGGTCTGTCCCATCAATATCCCATGCTTGTATTATCAATTTCTATCTCAGTTATAGTATTTGTTGCTGTGATAAAGACCATGACCATAAGCAACTTGGGGAAACAGGGTTTATTTTTCTTATACTTCTATATCCCAGTCCATGATTGAAGGACGTCAGGGTAGAAACTCAAGACAGGAACCTGGAGGCAAGAACTAATGCAGAGGTCACTGAGGAGTACTGCTTACTGTCTTGCTCCTTATGAGTTGCTCCATTTGCTTTCATATTATAGTAACCAGAACCACCAGTCCCAGGGGTGGCACTGCCCATAGTAAGCTTGGATCTCCCATATCAATGCTCAATCAAGGAAATGAACAGGCCAGTCTGGTGGGGGCATTGTCTCAATTCAAGTTTCCCCTTTCAAAATCACTCTAACTTGTGTTTAGTTGACATAAATCCTAGCCAGCACATTCTCCAAGTTATGGAAAGACACATACAGGAAGTGTACAGAACATAGACAGGACCAGAGAAGAAGTTTTTGCATCATGTTATCGTGAAAACACTAAATACACAGAACGATGAGGGGGTCCTGGAAGCTGCAAGAGAAAAATCACAAGCTACAAATAAAACAAAACCTATCAGAGTACCATCTGATTCATCGATGGGAACTTTAAACAAAGGAAGAGCCTGAACCAATACATTCCAATTCTAAGAGATCCTGATGGCCAGTCTAAACTACTTTACCCAGCAAAACTCTCTGCCATAGCTGAAGGAGAAAAAGACATTTAAACAGGCTAAAAGAATTCACATCCACCAAACCAGCCCTACAGAGCATACTGAAGCAATACTTTGGACTAACAAGATAAGTAAGCATAGGCAATAGACTATAGAAATACAGCAAATGAAGCTTGTGTTCACTAGAGTTCCTGTTGCTTTCACAAAACACCACAACCAAGGTAACATATATATATATTATAAATATATATTATATATATTTTATATATATATTAATATATATATATAATTTAATTGGGCTTATAGTTTCAGAGAGTTAGGGTCCAAGATGGTGCATGGTGGCAGAAATAGGTGAGAATTCACATCCTGATCCACAAGTAGGAGGCAGAGTGAGCAGCACACTGAGAACAGTGGGAGTCCTTGGAAAACTCAGATACCACCCAGTGACATATCTCTTCCAATAAGGCCATACTTCTTAATCCTTCCCAAACAGTGCTGCCACTGGGAATCATATTCAAACACATGGGCCTGTTGGAGGGGATGATTCTTATTCAGACCACCAGAATGCTAAGCTTCTTGTGATATGAAATAGTAGTAAGAACACAAATGTCAAAAAAACACGCACATACCTTTCTATAATAACTTTAAATATCGGTAGCCTCAACTCCCCAATCAAAAGACACTGGTTCGTTGAACGGGTTAAGAAATAAAATGCATCTTTCTGTTGTCTACAAGAAACTAATCTTACCTTTAAAGATAAATACTGCCTTAAAGTGAAAGAAAATACAACAAGATTCTAGGCAGATGGGACCAGGAAGAAAGCATGTGTTGCTATCCTAATAAATTTCAAAGTAGATTTTGAACTAAAATTAATCAGGAGGAATAAACAAGGACACATCATTCCAATCAGTGGAACAGTCAACCGAGAAGACATTATAATCTTAAACAAACATGCACCAAACTGTGGTGCACCCAACTTCATAAAAATCATATATACTACCAGAATTAAGGAAAGATTAGCTTCAACTCAGTAACAGCAGGTGATTTCCATATCCTACCTTCTCCAATAGTCAGACCATCTGAACAAAAAATAATTACAGAAATATCAATCAGATTAAGTGTGATATCATGCATCAAATAGAGCTAACAGATACCTACATAATCTACCTAAACACAAAGAATATACATTCTACTCAAAACCCCTTGGAGCTTCTCTGTAGTTCAGAGAATGTAATACATTCTGGAACATAAAACAAGTTCCAACAAATTCATAAGAAATGAAATAACTGAGAATTCTATGTTATAACAACCCAGTAAAACTTAAAATCAAAAAGAAATAACTCTCTTCTAATTACTCAAACTCATGGAGATTGAGTAACATACTGGTACATGATGAAGGGCTCAAAGAAGAAATCAAGAAAGAAATAATAATTACCTTTCTGGAATTAAATGGAAATGAAAACACATCACAATAAAACTGCTGGGACTCATTACAACCAACCATAAGAGGGAATTTTACAGCTCTAAATACCTACATTTAAAAATCAGGAAAAAAATATAACAACAACAAAACACACACACACATATACAAACAAATGACTTACAGATATAACTGAAGACTTTGGGAAAACAAGACCAAACCAAACTCCAAATCCATCAGATGAAAAACAACAACAACAACAACAACAACAAAAAACTAGAAATCAGAGAAGTTAATAAAATAGAAACAAACCAACCATCCAGGTGGTGGTGCATGCCTTTCATCCCAGCACTTGGAAGGCAGAGGCAGGTGGATCTCTATGAGTTTGAGGGCAGCCTGGTCTACAGAGCAAGTTTCAAGATAGCCAGGGTTACACAGAGAAACCCTGTCTTGAAAAGCTAAAGTAATAATAATAATAATAATAATAATAATAATAATAATAATAATATACAAACAAAATCTATACAAAGAATCAACAAATCTAAGAGATAGTTTATTAAAAAATAATTAACAAGATCAATAGACCCTTTGCTCAATAAAAGAAACCAAGAGAAAATGAAAGAAAAAAGAAAGATAGAAGTGAAATTAAGTGAATCAGAAATGAACAGGGATACATTTCAAGAGATAACGAAGAAATTCAAAATTCCATAAAGGAATACTTTCAAAAACTATTCTGACTTAACATCATTAAGTTAGAAAACCTGAAAGAAATGTAAGAATTCCTAGGTTTATCCAGAACACCAAAGTGGAGCCAAGAATAGATAAACAATTTCAACAGATTCATAACAAATAAGGAGCTCAAACCAGCAACAAAATGTCTTCCGACTAAAATTAAGCCCAGGCCCAGATGGATTCACAGCAGAATTCTACCAGACTCTCAAACAAGATCTATAACCAAAATTTCTTAAATTATTCAAAGAAATGGAAACAGAAGAATCACTTCCAAACCCCTTCTATGAAGCCAGTCTTACCAAAATACCAAACCCAGGTAAAGACACAATAAAGAAAAAGAAAGGAATTAAGAGAGAGAGAGGGGGAGGGGAGGGAGGGAGGGAGGGAGGGAGGGAGGGAGGGAGGGAGGGAGGGAAGAAAACTGCCCTGAGATGAAGAGCTACAGGCAGTTATTGGCTGCTGAAAGGAGAATCAATCTTCTTTAGGACAAGCCCACTGGCAGGTTACCTGTCTTGAGGGGTCAGTCCTTATACATGTACACAGAGAACACTAAATGGATCCAACAGGTCGTATTCATATATACAGACATACATACAGATATTATTATTAGATATACATGTATATGTCACAATATTAAAGAAAAGGTTATGCATTTGAGAGAGAGTTGTGGGGAAATGGGAGGAGTTGGACAGAGGAGGAGTGGGATGTAATTATATAAATATAAAGCTCATGTCTGTACTTCTCAAAAATTAAATTATAGAAGAATGATGAATATGGTTTTAAGGATGTTATCATCTTAAGTGGAATACATTATGAAATATGTTCTACTGAAAGTATTACATGATTCACAAGGACAGGGACATTTCTGTAGCAACTCTGCAACTGTGGAAGACTGGCCCTTGGTATGGATGTAACATTAGGAGCCAGGGTAGGGAGGAGATGAGTTGTCAAAGTCTCAAGAGGTTGGATTGAGAATGGTACTTAGAGGGCACAGTTGGAGCAGATGAATATTCCTATGAAAGCTGGATCATGTAGAGAAGAAAAACAGCTACAGACAAGCAAGCAAAACCTGTTCAGAAATGAATTTGGCCTGTCATGCTTAATAGTATGGACAAAGCCACATGAAATAAAAGTTATGAAAAACATTGCATTTTGGAAGAAATTGACATAGATCAATGTGCAAAGATGGTGCTTGTTAACCTACTTAGCTCGCTCATTCAGGAGGAGACTATTGAATGAACATATTCTGTGAAATATCACAACAGCAATTCCCCATCCATAACAATAACTTGATTGACAAGCTGCTCAACCTATGCACTTCACAGTAAATAAACCGTCACATGGCTCACAGCAAGTAGTTTGAATTCATCCATTTCTTCATTTATATCCCAAAGAGTTCTTAGTAAGGAACTGTTATATGCTAAGTAGTATTTTGACCTCTGGGAATTTGGTGGTAATAAAGAGACAGAAGAGTGCCTTTCCTGAGGTAATATTTCCCATTAAAAATTAATAAACAATAAACTACTGATATAAATACATTAAAATACAATTTAAGGAGCACACGTTTAACGAAAAATACTGCATTAAAATGTGCATAAGAGGACTGTTTTGAATAGGGATCTGTTGAAGTCTCCTGTGAATAATCACAATTTGAGAAGAGCAGTGGGTAAAGGGCAGGCCCTGGAAAGACTTAGGGGAAAGATTCCTCACCACACAAAGAAGAATGTGCAAAAGAAAAGGCTATCACATGAGACTAATTTTAGAGGATTGCTTTATAGTACAAATATGGCAAAAAGTATAAAGGGTTTGTTGTGTATGAGGACCCCTCTTGGTCTTGTTGGCTGTGTGGAGGAGAAAAGATAGAAAGGTTAGGAAACCCATGTTGTAATCCAGGTGAGGAAAATGATGGACTACAGCAGGGTATCTTCCTTAGAAGAGAAGAGTATTCCAGTCATATTTCAGAAACTTTAAGTGGAACCAACAAGACTTTCTTAAGGAATAGGATAGGAAGCCTGAATGAATAAAATTCTGTATATTTTCAACCTAGCTACTAGGTCAATGGTAAAATGATTTACTAAAATGATTTACAGGAAAGCTAGAGATGGGACCTGACTAAGAGGATTGTTCTGGAGCTGGTGAGGTGGTGTAGTCAGCAGGAACACCCACCACCAAGCCTGAACCCACATGGTAGAAGGAGAGAACTGACTTTTACAAGCTGTCTTCTGGCTATCACGTGCATACTGTGGCATGTGTATGCCAACACACTTAAATGCATATGCACACACACACACACATACACACACACACACACACACACACACAAATAAATAGTGAGTATTAAAGAAAGGGCTGTGCTGAAAAATTAAGTCTCACGTGAGGAGGTAGTCATATATCCATAGGGAGAAACTGGTGATAGAGACTCTCATCTGAGAGTGACTAAAGATGCAAACCCTTATGAAATTATTCAGAGAGCTAACTGGAGAAAAAGGGATTAAGGCACAATCAAGAAAAGTCAGCATCTTCAGAAGTCAGTTCTAGAGGGACCAAACCAAAAGGAAGACACAGAAAGAGTGGCCAATGTTGTAAGGCTATCCCTTGCATAAAGGTCCAGAAGCCAGGGCTTGTGATTTAACTGAGAAATGCCACCAGAGGCCATGTCTTTAAAGGCTAGGTCCACAGTTGACGATGATGCTGTTTGGGGAGGCCATGGAACATTTAGGAGGTACAGTCTTGCTGGAGAAAGTATCACTGGGGGTGGAGTTTCAGTGTTTGTAGTCTGGCCCCACTTCAGGTTCTCCCTCTCTGCTTCTGCTTCCCTTCCTGTTCTCCTATTCTCTGCTTCCTGTTCACAGCTGAGATGTGATCTCTTGGTTTCCTGCCCCAGCACTCTGCTGTCATACCTCCCTGACACTAGAGATTCTCCCTTTGGAATTGCAAGGCAAAAAAATACTGTTTCTTCCATTAGTTATTTTTGATCATACTTTTATCACAGCAGCATAAAAAAGTAATTAATATGTGAGGTGAAATTTGCATTTTAAGAAGGGAGATCTGTATTATCCAGGGCTGCTGAGATGCAAAGAACTGCAAGCATATCATTGAGCTTGGTCATCCAGATGCTGCTGGTCATTTTGACAAATTAACGTCCATTGACGTGAAGAAAATTGTGGAAAGAACTGGTTAAGAAAGACATTTGAGATTAGGAAATAAAAGATTATAGGAACTACTCTTGGAATTTGCTCTTAGGGGACTGAGATTTCCAGGTGGCAAGGGTGTAAGAGCTGGAGAGGGTGTTTTCTCCTGTGAAATGCATCACCCTGTAAAGTAGGGTGCTACTGGGAAGGCACCCAGCACCCAGGAGAATAGTGAACTTGAAGACAGGGAGGAAAGAGTGGATGCTGCAGAAGCAATACCAAAGCACTTCAGGGGTGCAGTGTCCTCCTGGGATTTGGCTTTTGTTAGCAGTAGAGAACATAGAGTCACTGTGACAGGAAGGAGGGTGGAGACCAGGGACAGCTGGAAGGTAGGCTCATGGATCACGTGATAGGAGCACTTGTTCTCTCTCTTCTTTCTTATTCAATACTTAAGCAAAGGAGAGCCTGAAATGTTTGCTCTGAAGAGAGCCAAGGAAGTGAGCAGAAGTGATGTAGGCAGGAGAAATGCTTCCAGGCACATGGCAGCCGGTGTGAAACCCAGATACAGTTCCTGGAAACCGGCAGCAGATGGGACTAGCCTGACAGGCGTCCTCCAGAGAGCACGATGGAGAGGCACCAGGGGAGCTCTTTTTAAGTAAAGGCTGATGCTGAGCCCGAGGCTCATTTGCCATCTGCCAACGGGCTCTGCTGTGACAACCAAAGAGCAGCTTTTCTAGGTCTGCAGAAGGCAAGATGCTGTCCCCAGAAAGCATGTATGGATGTGTAAAGTTGAACCTATGGGCCCTGTATGGGAAAGTCCAAGGCACTGCATGGTAAAGGAAAAAGCAGAGGAGAGACATGGCAGCTACCGGTTCTAATTTCTTCCTTTGAAAAACTTATGTATGTTTTAGAACAAAACAAAAAAAATCTTGTACTTTTGTTTGTTGTGCAAATAGATAGATAGATAGATAGATAGATAGATAGATAGATAGATAGATGATAGATAGATACACACACACACACACACACACACACACACACACACAGAGAGAGAGAGAGATAGACAGATAGATAGACAGGATATGGCAAGCTGCTCCACAACATATGTAGTGGGATTCATGCTCTTTAGCCAGGAGTCCCAGGATTCATTGCCCCAACTCTTGCTTTGTTTTTCATTTTAATAGACTTGTATTGATATATTTATGGTATAAAGGCAGTATTTCAGTATGTGTACATAGCATGGATGGATTAGGTCAGGGTAATTGGCATAATATCATTTCTTTGTGATAGAAAACTGGAAACTTCTACTGGCTATTATGAAGTACACAGGGAATTATTGAGCTATTCCTATCCAACTGAACCCTTATGCCCACTAACTACCTACTGTCCATCTCCCCTACCACCCTGCCCAGCCTCTCCTGGTCATTCTTCTACCTGGTACTTCTACCAGATCAATATTTTTAGTTTCTACATGGATGGGTGAACACATGTGTCCACCACTATTCTTACCAATCTCTAAGACAATGCATTTCAGGGTTGCTGTAGGAATTAGCAAAATAAGCCACTCAAATGGCCTTAAAAGGAACAATTATTATTGAGGCAACCACGTTAAAAATAAAGTGAAGGATCAAAACAAAATAAAAGAGGTGGCAATTACATTTCAGGGGCAGTTTCTTGTGGTGAGTGTGTCACACTTCTGGAACAATCACGGAGAAGGTTCTGAGAAGGGGAGACAGAAAGCTGTTGTGAGTACTCCAAAAGGAAGCATGGAACTTGGTCCTGGCACCCAGGAAAAAAAACAGTTAGAAAAAAAAATGTAAAGGAGGTTTCCATTTGTTTCTTTTGGAGTCACGCTGGTACTACTAACTGGTGCGTTTTATGCTGACATAATACTCCTTTTCTGTTGCAAATTGCTTTAATTAAGAGAGTGAGGAGCAAAGATCAAGCATGCAGAAAACTGGCCCTTGAAGGTCGTTTTCATCCAGGAAATAATTTGCTAGAGAGTTTATCACACACACAGCGTTACTGTGCTATGCTCTGTGTTGATCCAGGATGAATCTTCTTGGTTACAATGGAAACAGGTGATTCAGGGGGGTCAAGGCTCAAATTTCAGAAGTTCAAAGGCCTCTACGCACTGTGCTAAGTTCTTTGAGCCAAGCTCCAAGTGTACCAAGGAAAAATAAAGCAGAAACTTCTTTAGCTAGAATCTGAGGATTTTCTATGAAAACAAAACAAAACAAAACAAAAAGAACAAGAAAACAAGCCATAGTTTAATGTTCCATATGCATTTAGAATTTCTTCTCTTCTTGTTCTATTTTATTATTTTATTTTTTAACTCTCTGCCATAAATTTCTTTTGAAGACAAATGAAGAGTTGGAGAGGGATCAATAATTTTGTGCTTACAGCATTTTATTGATCTTTCTTCTTTTTTAATTTTTATTTGTCCAAAGACGAGAAAAACGTAGGAAACAGGTTAAAAGGGAGAAGCCATGATTTTTCTTTACTGTGCCTTTTTCCTTTCTAAAGTATAGTTCAAACAAAAACTCTCCTGGCAAAGCAGTTAGTGGTAGTGTGAATCAAAGCCTGTCCTTGCCTTGTTGGTGAAAGCTGGCACCTGGCTGTCTGGTCCAAAGAAACAGGCTTTCATTACAGAGGAGGCCAGCCAGCACTTTGTTAACTTCAGAACACTCTGAGTGAGAGATGGGAATGCCAGCTTGGACTCTTTCCTACTGTCTGTACCATTTAATGTTCCAATGTACACTAGGGCTTCTTGAAGAGATGGGGTTACAATTAATGCATTATTAACAGGGATCCTGTGACCATCCTTGAAGATGTTTGAGGACAGATTATTTCAAGGAAGTTTGTAGTAATGGACTTACTGCCCACTCAGCTCTGTGCCCACACACCCACAAAAAATGCTTATACAGTTTATCTTTCATGATCATAGAAAAACCTTGAGGTTGTGACCACCATGCTCATTAGGCCAAGGAAACAGTTGTTTCACCACTTTTTGTTACATTTAAAAGAAAACATTCGACGATTTTTAATTGAGGATCCGCTGTTTCAAAACCACCATTGTGGATTCTTTGTATACATCAGCACATCCTTGAACAAAACATGTATTTCCTGTGGAGTTTACATTCTAGGAAGGAAGGTAGACAATAGTCATGCAGAAAAGCTAAAGGAAGGACACCAGAGTTGAGCAGGAGGAATAGGATACCTGTACAACGTGCACTTAAATTGTTTTCAGAATATTTAAAGCATCTTTATAACATTAAATTTTTAGTTAAAAAAAAAAGTTAGGAGCCGGGCGGTGGTGGCACCCGCCTTTAATCCCAGCACTTGGGAGGCAGAGGCAGGCAGATCTCTGTGAGTTTGAGGCCAGCCTGGGCTACAGACTGAGTCCAGGAAAGGTGCAAAGTTACACAGAGAAACCCTGTCTAGAAAAACCAAAAAAAAAAAAAAAAGTTAGGAGCCAAAAGTAGAGCATGGATGGTTCTCTCCTTTTCCTATTTCTGTCTTCTCTGCTTCAGTATCTGGTCTACATCAGAAGTGCTCATTAGGCCTGCTTCAGCACTAGGCAGACAAGACACACTACCTGGAACCCTAGGTACCATGTTTCCCTAGCAGGAAACAGAGCCAGCAGACCTGCCCCATTGGCAGGGAGTCCCAGATCCCTGCTCTGATGTTTTCCTCGGCCAGATGCCGTTGTTTGCTATTCCCAAAGTGGCTGTTTGACCACTGTAGAGCTTCATAGGGTCTGTCTTTCTGTTAGCAATATTGTGGGACTAATTTCTTCCATTCCACAAGGGCAGTAGGTATTTCAGGATGATAGTGACATGTTCGAAAGAAGTTAAGAGAAACAGATGACAGGCCTGGTGACACAGCTACTCATGGAGCTAAGGCGAGAAGATCACAGGTCCACACCTTCCTGGGCTACAGATCCAGTTCAAAGTAAACCTGAGAAACTAAGTGAGACTCGATTTCAAGAGAAAAAGTTCCAAAAAAAAGTAAAGTAAAACACAGGAAGAGAAAGATGTTTTCATATCAAGGGTACAGGTTCAAAGGAAGCAAGAGTTAGAACTGGTCTGAAAATCAAATACAGTTAATCTATGACTGTATTAAATGATCTGATCTGTCAATGGCACTGGTGTGAGGGGTGGTAGAAAACTTAGACATGCTTCTTGGGCCTGTTTTCATGCTACCCATCTTCACTACTTTTTTTCTCTCCTCCTGGAAATAGGAAGGATATTTCTTCAATTTCCTTGAGAATTTTGGGGCTCCAGCCCATCCTGTAATGGCCTGTTGCCTCCTTAATCCCTAGTCTAGTCTAGAGGATCCCATGGAATCCAACTCTCATTCTCATCACACCTGTCTCTTGTTGCATGACATCTAAATTGTTCTTATTAATAAAAAACCCAGAGCCAGTTATTGGGGTAAATGCTGAAAGATCAGAGAGACAAAGGAACAAGCCACTGTCACGTCTCACCTCGTCAGTTTCATGAATCCTCTGACTGAATGTCTCTGAGTCCTCAGCTGAAAAAAGCTTCAGCCAAAAAGGGATCCAGCAAAAAGGCTTAGTTCCTGTCTCCTCATGTCTTATATACCTTTCTCTGCCCTGCAATATCGCTTCCTTCCCAGTGCTGGAATTAAAGGTGTGTGATTCACAAGTATTGGGATTAAAGGTGCGTGCCACCACTGCTTGGCTCTGTTTTCTCTCCTAGACTGAATCAATCTCATGTAGTCCAGGGTGGCTTTGAACTCACAGAGATCCAGACGAATCTCTGTCTCCCTAATGCTAAGATTAAAGCTGTGTGCCACCACTGCCTGGCCTCTATGTTTAATCCAGTGGCTTGTTCTGTTCTCTGATCATCAGGCAAATTTTATTAAGGTATACAATATATCACCACATTTCCCCCTTTTTGTCTAAAACAATAAAAGAAGGTTATAACTAATATAAGAAAAACTATATATAGTAAGTACAATGAGTATATAAAATATATATAGTCAAGAATTATATTAATGTCCAGTACATAAACATTTGACAAATTCAGAGAAAATACTCCATTGTTTATCCTATTTTGGTGAGTCCAAAATGTTGTACCTAATTCAATTTCTATCCTCACTTGTATTACCAACCCCAAACTATCTTTTGATGTCTTTCAAACTTATACACTTTGTACATCTTTAGTGGTTTTCTTTTCTGAATTAGTTAACAAGGAAAATTATAACTATCTAATCTTCAACTCCTTCAGAGACCTGAGAAGGAAATAATATTTCCTAAGTAAACAAAAGTGCAGACAAGTGACTACCAAAAAGCATGAGAAATGACAGAAACAGCTGGCTACCTGGACAGTCATCCAAGTTTCCTCTGCAATGTTGGGGCATCCATCTTTGGTCTACAGGCCCAGCATATCTGACAGACTCATCTGTGAGGCAGGATTTTCTAAAGGGCCTTATCATGTCTTGGCAAGGTTCGGCAGTCCTTTCTTTTGTGTCCTGCTTGTCCATTTGGAAAGCATACTGTCAATAGTTGAGGCAAGGATACTTTCTTGCCCGGGGCTAACCTTTGCCACAAATAAAGTAAACTCCATAAGGAGTTTCTTCGACATCTAGCATATTCTCTGAAGTATTCTGAAGGTGCTGCCAGGAGCAGACATGTCTCATTGTTATAAAAAAAAGAATCTATGTTATTAAAACATCTTAAATGCCATATTCTGTAGATCTCTGAAGTGTTTGAAGATGACCTATTTATCTAAAATATATCTGTTTGATCTTGAAAACATACCCTACCTGACAAGTTCCATTGTAATAAATGACTAACAACTAATCTACATTTCTTTATTATCTTAAGTAGTTGGTAATAATAACTTTGAAGGACTAGCAATTTGCTTTAAATTGTTAAATGAGCTGTAGAGGTACAAGACCTTGAACAAGAGTAGAAAGCTATGTACAGTATGTTCCAATGAAAATAATCTCAATTTTGTATCAATATATGCAATTTGCATATAATATACAAAACTCCAATACAATGTAAAATATTTAAAGCTAGTAGTTGCTTTTTAAAAGTAGATTCAATAATCTACCTTTTTATCTTATCATATTCATATTCTCCCTTTTTTCTTTTCAGAGTAGATTCAATATTCTACCTTTTATCTTATGATATCTATATCTTCTTCTTTTCTTTTTTTCAAATAAGAACCTTGAATCCAATCTCCTTTATTTAGCTTTTTTTCAGATTATTACCAATAACAACTTGTAATCAACCACCAAAACAATGACAAATATCTATAACTCATTGGAAGACTAAAAACCACCCACTCTATGTCTTGGGAATGTGGGCATTGTGTTCTTAAAATTACTTCCTGCTGTTTGGGGGTGATGGTATGTTTAGGTGATCCTGAAAAGAAAAATTTTGGGTTAATTGTCAAGTCCTGGGAGAGATAGCTGTATCATTTGTTGTCCAGTCTCTGCATAATCAGTCTCTGTGTAATGGGAAAGTACAGGGCTTGTCTCATGTCCTGGATAGAGTAGTCTGTGAGGCTAGATAATCTCAGCTAGCCATTTTGAAATTGCCCTAAGCAGTTAGTAGTCCAAAGTCGATCTTTGGATGGTGTTTGTCAGCTTAATGGCATTACCATAGTCTGTGTGAAATCATTGTTGTGGGATTCCATCATCTTTTTGGAGACTTCAGAGATCAAATTAGGTCAGATTATTTCTTTTCTTGGTAATTTTTTTCAGGGTAGTTCTCCTTTCTTCTTTGGATGTTTATTTGTCCAAAGGTCTTTAAATTCTTCAAGATGGTTGTTTTTATTTTCCTGCAAAGAAAAAACAAAAACCTGCCCCAACCCTAACTGTGGGAAGGTTCCAAATTTAAACTTTATCACTTTCGATTTTTGTTTTTTCTTGAATTATTTGTTCTCTTTTCTATAGATGTTTTATCATCCAGAGCAGTGTGGTTTTTTACAATAGACATTAGGTTCTTTAATTGCTCTCAGGAAGGAGTTTCCTCTATGATGGCAAGAAATGAATGAACCAAATTTGACAAGGGGGCCTGTGAGAGGCCCCTCAGGGCATTTCCTGGGGGCAAAGGATTACCTTGACTTTCCCTTACTGATCTACATTCGTTATTTCAATGTGTGCCTTTGCCACACCTTATGCATAATCCAGAAGGGAGGGGTGTTCTGTTGGGATTATTCTTAGAAAAAAAAAAAAACATTGTTTCTAAGAATGCCCTGTTTATAGTCCCTTTTTAGGTGACCTTGTTTACCAAAATTGAAACATTTGACAGTTTGATTTTTCTTTCTTCAAACCTCTGGAAATCACCTCTCCTATCCAAGCATCATCATGGTCATGAGCTACAATACTGATTATATCTTGGATCCATTCCCCCAATGGTGCTGTTCTGGCCTTTAATGGCCTAATTATCCTTTTGCACTGTACATTAGCATTTTCAAAAGCCAGAGATTCAATTATTATTTGTCTAGCTTCTGAATTGGGTATCAAGCAATACCAACATTTCCAATTTACTACCTTTACCATCAACATAAGCAGACACACCTTTAGTTTTAGCTATTAACAGGAAGCTTTTAAGGAAGATGTAGAAGAACTGTATCTCAAAGACCACACATTAGTGAGAACCTGGTCCCTCCTGGGAACCCTTTCTGGGATCATAAAGATGAACAAAGGAAACATTAAAATGTCAGAATATATGACAGGTAAAGCGGAGGCTGAAAAGATGTTCTCCTCACACTGTATCCAAAAGTAGGCGGAACAGACTATGTGTGCCACAGCCTACTGTGATAGGGCCTTCCAACATCAATCGGGTTTCTTTTCATGTTTTCTCAAGGTTATTTATTTATTTGTTTGTTTGTTTGTTTGTTTGTTTGTTTATTATAGATGTGGTGGTGACTTTAACAAGAGTCTAATAAGCAGGCAGGCAGGCAGGCTTCAACCATTGGTTTCAGGATGTGCCTGGGCCATGTAGGCATCCAACTCAGCATCCAGGTGTCCTTTAGTTTTCAACAAGTATGCATCCAATTGGTTGTCCAGCTGCTCCTTGGTCAATACAGGGTGAGTGAGGGCACCTCTCCCTGGGCCACGACCTCTCTCTTGGCCTCCAAAACATCCTCTTCCCTAACCTATCATACCCTGACCTTGGAGCGACATCCCGCCCCTAAGCAGGGTTCTGGTGGCACATCCCCCACATAGTCCACCTCAGGGCAAGTCTCTCTGGATTATAGGTAGGTCTCTTCCTCCAATTTCTCCCCTGGCCAGGGAACATATGGGTCAGCCTAAACGTGCATGAATGTTACTGTTACCCAGGTGCTGCTTTAAGCTCTGCTTAAGTTTTAATGCTGCCTGGTCAGAGGGTCTATTCTCCATCTGCTGGGCCAGTCTTCGGTTTCTGGCACTTGCGAGCTGCTGCTGCCACCGCATCGAGCCCGAATATTCGCTGGCATCAGTCGTTTGTTCTTCAGCATATTAGTAAAGCACTCATTTAGAGACATCTTGGTGGTGCGTTTTAGCACAGCTTTCTGCACTGACTCTGAAGCCATCTTCAAATCCTAAGAATCAAAGGAAAGAGATGCTGGGGCTTCCACCACGGCTGTGGCAGGCAGGCCAGGGGCTAGGCAAACCTGAACTGGCAGAGATGGGGGGTGAGGTGGGGGATCGCTAGGGTTATCTAGCTGGGAGGTTGGGTAAGATGCTTAAATGGTATGATGCAAAGCTCACTCATTGTGGGTTGGGTATCTAGACGGCCAATCCTGCTCTTCGGGCTTGCCCTCTTCTGCCTTTAGTCTGTGCCTCCATGGCTGGCACCGCCAATTCACGCTTGGTGTCCAAAACAAAATCCCAAGAAGTTGGATTCCGGCCACAAGTAGCTCCGGCCTGTGCCGGTGGGTGGCAGGCAAGTGGCTTTTTGGTGAATCCATGCCCTAAAAGTTGGACGCCAGATGTTGCACGAATTCTAATTGGTCTTAACAAAACCCCAGAGCCAGATACTGGGGTAAATGCTGAAAGACCAGAGAGACTAAGGAACAAGCCACTGCCACATCTCACCTTACCAACTCCATATATCCTCTGACTGAATGTCTCTGAGTCCTCAGCCAAAAGAGATCCAGCTGAAAAGAACTTCAGCTGAAAAGGGCTCCTCAGCCAAAAAGGCTTTGTTCCTGTCTCCTTTTGCCTGATATACCTTTCTCTGCCCTGCCACCACTTCCTTCCTAGTGCTGGAATTAAAGGTGTGTGACTCCCAAGTATTAAGATTAAAGGTGTGTACCACCAATGCTTGGCTCTGTTTCTCTCCTAGACTGAGTCAATCTCATGTAATCCAGGGTGGCTTTGAACTCACAGAGATCCAGACAAATCTCTGCCTCCTGAATGCTAGGATTAAAGCTGTGTGCCACCACTGCCCGGCCTCTATGTTTAATCTAGTGGCTTGTTCTGTTCTCTGATCTTCAGGCAAATTTTATTAGGGTACACAATATATCACTACAGTCTCTTTTTCTTAGTTTCATAAGGCTGTGCATTTGACTATTAGTTCAAACTAGTTCTTTCCTGTTTCAAAGTTCTGCTTCTTCCCAGTATCTAGATCTAAGCTGGCACCTGAAACTCCGTTTCCTCATGAAGGGGTCTTTTGGGTGCTGGATGTTATTTCTAACTTGACATTTCACTCATAGCCACCATCAGGGACAGATTTTCCTCATACTCCAGTAGAGTGAGAACACACATTATACAACAGACCTGGTTTCAAATCTTTGTCCTAGTTATGAAGAGATGAGAAGAAGGGACTGTCTCAGCATTTTCATTTCTAATATGGGGGGTTAGAAAGGGAGTAACAGAGTCACTAATTGGAAAGCCTGTTTTTTAAATGACCAACTTATAAAGACTTTAGGGTTTGTAGGCCAAGAGGTGACATGGAAGATGTTATATAATTATTTAAGTAAATATTTAAAAATTCAAAGCATATTCCTAGCTCACATACCATTATATAATAGAAAAGCATCTGGGTTCATGGAACAGAGCTTGGTGACCTCCTAGACAATGCATTTTAGCAGACTGTCAAAAAGATAAAATGTGTTAATGGCTGTAAAGCTGTGAGATGATTTCAGATATGTAGAAAGTCTTCAACACAAGCACCATTCTCTTCTCCTGCTAAGAATACAATCAATTTATCAAAAGGAAGGAGAACATCTTATTCTCTTTGGTCTGCCATTTAAGCTCCTCTTCTTGATGTCATGCTGCCTTGTGCGCTCTGTGCAGTTCCAACAGCTTTAGCATGGACCTTTAGTATGTGTGCTTCTACTTCTCTAAACAGACACCAGGTTCTTCTCTCAGGTTCTCTTCCTTCTTCCTTTGTAAACATAGTTCTTAAGTGTCTTGATGAAATAATGTGTGGCTCAGGCTGTATCAAGTCCACTTGTTTAAAAATAAAAATGTGGTTACCTAGTCAATCTTCATAAATGTTTGAAACACCCCTCCCACATAATCAACAGACTCAACACCAACTCACTTCAGTGAATAGAGGGTCCATGTACACCCTGCCTGACCTCTGCAATTATTCAATCATTATCATAATCTTAAGAATGTTTGGTGTCCTAGTTAGGGAGATATAAATAGAATATATATGTGAAATGTCAGGATGCACTTGTTTCTCAAGTCTGATTTCTGCTGTAATCTTAGATATTTTGTTTCCATATCCCTCCATGGCAGTGATTGATCTTAAAATAACAGCGGTCAACCTCATAATTTCCCTACAAACACTTCACCAAGTATTCCTAGGTAGAAAGAATACATTCTATTAATGGGCTCATCAATGAGCTATTTACAAGAGGTATCTTGAGTTAAAGATACTGGGTTCCCCTAAGAAATGAGTCACTGGGAACATCAACCTTCCAGTCCCTGCCCTTCACTGTAAGAATGGAGGTGGACTTCCAAGTCCTGTGCCTTTTTCCAGGTTCAATTCTGGTTTCACTAACAAGAAAACAAAGGAAGGAAGCAAAGAGGGAAGGAAAAGGAAACACTTCACACAGTCTCTGATGCCAGTACATTTTCAGTGAGTGATGACGGCTGCTGTTAGCCTCCATCCAGGCTGCCTATGCTGGATGAGCAATTGGATTGTCCATACTCGGGGTAAATTCTCTTCAATAATTTCATCCACATACTGCTCATTCTGTGCCTGGCAACTGAACAGCTGGATTCCAGTAAGGTGTCCCCTTGGCAAAGGCATTATCTTCAAGGGAAAGGAACATATTGGAAGTAAAAAAAAAAATCAAGAAGATTCTCCTAAAAGCAGTGAGTTGAGAGAAAAAGGAACACATGCCTGAAACATGAAGACAAGTCTTCAAGAAAGGCTACAAATATGGAATCCTCAACATGAGGCTTCTCCTTTCAGTGTCCTTTCCTAGCCTCTTATTCTATATACCCAGATGCTGTGGAGTTGCACATTATTTTGCATACACGTTTTAGTTGATATCCTAATACTCTCTGCTTGCTTCTGAGTCACCTCCACAGTGCTTTGAAGTTTGAAAAGAGCTTTGGGATTTATCCCCTTTTAACTTAATTTTTATTTTTAGGGCTGCATAAAGAGAGAAGATTATTATTTTCTCTGACCATGCATTTGCACTCTCACCAGTTATAATCCAGAACAGAGGGGTTCCTTCATTAAACAGTAATTTATTTATGTATACCAGACATAGTTCTCGGAGCTGAGGATACAGGTGAAAAAGTCAAGCACAGACCCGGCCCTCGGAGACCCTGCATTCCAGGAGAGACTATGAGTATAAAGATTCAACTCATATTAATCTTTCTAAACAGCCAATGGAGAGATGTAAGAATATTTTCTCTTTCCTTCCAAACTCATTCATTCCACATTAAAAGTTACAATACATCACGATATAATAAAATGGAAAATAGCTCTCTGAGTCCTTTACCATAGGGCACTTGGGTAATACAACAAAGATAAAATGTAGCCCTTAACGATAAGTAATCTGTATTCTAATTGGCCAGAACCAACAGAGAGGTAAACAATACCATCTTCAAATAACAATTTGGACAATGCTAAGGAAAGTGGTTCTGTGAGGTAGACTGCTTTGCAGGCTCATTACTCAGAGACTTGTGAATGTGCAGATTGAATAAGGAGCCAAAGAGGCAATTCTTGTTTCTGCTTCTTTTTTCTAACAATGTAAGAATGGGGGGAGGGGGATGGCATATCTTAGGAAATAAAGCCATCCCTCCTCTTCTTTTATAAAAACCTGTGTGACTTCTCTTCCAATCAGAGAAGTGTTTCCCTTGGCAACCATATCACTCATCCTCCTTCCCAACAAGCTCTGAAAATCAAAGTTGAGACCAGCTAATAATTACCCTATAGCAGATTATCTGTTTTGTCTCACTCCAAAGAGATATTGATATGAGCTCTCATTTGAAGGAAATATATTTCTTACAGATCATAAACATTTTCAGAAATAATTTTGAATAAAAAAGTATTTACTGGTACCCTTCAGTGTACTAACTTGAAGCTGTGAAGAATGTTTGCCTTTTATTTTCTCATCCTTTGGGTTAGAGTCATCAAATATAACCTCATTCTACTTTAGACATAATTAAAGGCAAATGATGAAATCAAGTGGAAAAACATATCCTTGTAAGTCATAGTTAAGCACATATAATTAAAGTAGATCTAAACAGTGCACAAAACAGTTTGAAAGTAAGAAATAAATCAGTTCCTTTAAATCCAATAAACTTTCTGTGCAGAAACCTAGTAAAACCAAGGCTGGCACTGTCATATGACCAACATTACTATAGTGATGGTCATGTTTTTAAAAGAACATCACAGAGTGGTGTAAAATTTCAGCACACAGTGCTCTGGTTTGAGCATCACATACTGCTTACTCCGCAGCAAAGGGCATCAGAATTGTATTTAATAGCATTGCCCTTGGCTATTATAAAGAGCTTGTTTGTGGGGAAAATACTAAGCACCTAGCTTTTTCTCTGTCTCTTATGGAGGAACTCTGTTTGATGAGGTGCTTCTGAAACCATCTGAACTTGCTTTTATCTGACCTAGTGGAAGAAGTGATCCCCACATGTATTTTTAGAATTCACAAACATGTTAATTTCTGCACTTCCCTTTCCGCATGCCCATTCAGAATTATACCATGACAAATCATCCTTTGACTTCTCATAAAGCTTAACACACAACAGTTTTTTTTTTTAAAATCTTCAGAAATAATACATGAAACGTTACCTGGAAAAAAATGTTTACTCTCCACACTGACTTGTTGCAAAATGGGTGGTGGTGGTGGTGATGCATTTGTGCATTTCGCTTAAACTAAAACGAAGCTGAGATATCATGTCTCCCCAGTCTGGGTCCACCTTCCTCTGAGGAGCCACCTGCTGTGGGGCAGATACCACCTGAAGTTTCCTCCAGAGCCTGCATTTCTTTGTTAGTCCGTGCCCAAGCATTAACCAACTCCCAACTCTAGCCCCCTAAATTAGAGGCTTCTAAGTCGTTTTGGCCGAGCTGCAGTGTTGCTACTCAATTCACACCTTTCTCAGATGATTATAATGTGTGATTGCCTTTATGATCCCCGCACCTGGGGAAAAAAACAAAGGCGGTAGTACTGCAAACTGACAAACTTAGGTAAATTAGCAACTGTCACCACTTTCAGATGCTGTAAGGCAGCTTCTGTGGAACGTTGGTGACAGAGGCCTACCTGTAGAAGTCAAGAAAATTCTAGAAAGAAGAGGTCCTGCAGGCCTTTTGCTGACATTTTCAATTGTTTGGCAAATTCCACTGAATCTCTTTTTATCAAATTTATTTCATCACAGAAACAGGTAGGTCCTAACTATGCTCTGTTTCTACTGTTTCTTTCATCAATTCCATTTTCTGTGCTCTCCCGAGAATTTTCATTTATTCATTTCATCAGCAAATATTATTGAGTTCCTGCTGTGTGTCAGATACAACACATAGAACAGGGGATATCATGGTCGCCAAATGAGATAGACCTGATCATTGCAATTTTAGATTATAGAAAGTTAAAATATAAATATATATTACATTATATAGAAAACTAACAATGATTCATGGTTGTCAAAGAGGTTTAGCAATGCACTTTAAAGATGTCTTTGTTAATAGACAAATATATCAATAGAATTCATAGAAACTAACCCACATAAATAGAGGCCACTGATGTTGGATAAAGCTACAAAGACAATTCAATGGGAAAAAGACAAAACAAAACAAACAAACAAACAAAAAACCCCAGCCACATGAAAAACAATCCTAGACACAGAACTTGTTCCTGTTATAAAAATTAACAATGTGAAGGTGAATTTTGTATGGACATAACTGAGCTAAGTGATGTTTAGAGACACACAGCAAAGCATTGCTTCTGGGTGTGGCTATTGAGAATCTTTCCAGAATACATTAGCATTGAAACAATAGCTGGAGTAAACATTACTTACCTATGCTCAAGAGAACCTCCAAGCCTTTGAGAGTCAAGGCAGACTAAAGGCATGCAGGAAGGGGGAACTTGCTCTCTGTTTGAGAAGGACTGCCTATCTTCTCCTGTCCCCTGTCCCTGGCATTCTCACTTCCCAGGACTTCAGACTTGAACTGGAAGCGTCATAATTTCATCCCACATACCAATATAGGGTTCTTGAGCTCTGAAATGGACCACTGGCTTCTTTGCTAAGCACCTTGCAGATAACAGATCATAAACCTTATCAGCCTCAATGATTTGAGGTCAGTTCTTACAGCAAAACATGAAGTGTACTGTAATCGGTACCATCTGTACTTATATCTATCAAATCTCCTATCTGTTCTGTTTCTGATTAGATGTCTGATATAGACTAAATGGATCAGAGGTCCAAATGTAAGGTGCAAAGCTATGAAATTCCTAGAAGATAACATAGGAGAGCATTTCACTGACCTTGGGTATGGCAATGACTTTTTATATATAACATCAAAGGTGTGATCCAGAAAAGAAATAATTGATAAGATGAACTTCATTAAAACTAAACACTTATGCTCTTTTAAGACACCACCAGGAGAATCAAAAGGAGCAGACTGAAGAAATTGTTTGCAGGAGACAGGTATGGGGAAGACACAGCTGACAAAGAACTGTCACGCAAAATATACAGAGAAGTTTTAAAGTTTGACGTGAAGAGTTTGGACAACCTGTTAAGAACAGGCAAAATTCCAGGATTAGGATAGCTCTGGTTTTGTTCTTTTTGCTTTGTCTCCATATGAATTTTAAGATTCCTCTCATTCTGTGGAGAATGTGAATAGGACTTTGATGGGTACTGCATGGAGTCTATAAATTGCTACAGGCAATTTGACAATATTAATTCTTCCAACCCATGATGTTAGAAGGTTCATTTGTTCATTCTTGTCTCTTTTTTGAATCCCTTCCAATTTCTGCCATCCGTGTTTTGCCATGTACATTGTAGAGGTCCTTCACTGATGGGTTAAACTTATACCGACTATTATTTAACTTTTTGTAGCTACTTTGAATTTGAATGTTTTCATAATAGCTTATTTATTATCACATTAATTTACTGACATGTAAAATGCTATTGAGCTTTTGCGTGTTTGTTTTTGGGTCCTGCAACTGCTGGACATCCCACCAAGTGGAAGAAACTGTAAGTAGGAAGATGAAGGCCACGTGTGTTCTCTCTCCCATGTGGAAATGGGTTGCAGAATAGAGATTGCTAGAGACTTGGAAGGCAAAGGGCAAGGGGTATAAAATCAGGCCTCAACACTTCTATCAAAATAATTATCAAGAACATGGTGGGATTCTCATAACATAGCAGGATAAGAAGAGTTTATAATAACCTTTGTATTTATAAAAATTTAGAGGATGTAAGTCTGAAGGCTCCAGCATAAGTAATTAATAAGGAGAGAGAAATGCTAATTATCCTAATTCAATTAGTATATGTTGAATATGAGTGTTAACATATCACATTTATCTTATTGAAATGTATAATGATATGCTAATCAAAAAAATAAAATAAAAGGGCTAAGGCTATTGCTCAGAGATAGGTCGTTGATCTAATGTGTGAGGTTCTGGGTTCAATCTTCAGAAATAAAAATTTAAGAAATCAAAATAAGATGTATTAAATTTCATCAAAAACCTGAATAAACATTTCACCAGATAATTTATACAAAAATGATTAAAATAATGCATCATTAAGACAATTTAAGTTAAAATGAGTTACTCTAAAACACTTGTTCGAATGGTCAAAACCAAGGTGCCAGCACCATCAAATGCTGTAAGATGTGGAAGGACAGCAGAGCTACCCAGAATCCTGCATGTGGGTGTCTCAATTAGCTATCTTTATGATGCCTGAAGTTTAGAGCAATCATGGCATTCTTCCATAGGTAAATGTTAAAACTCTCATGTGTTATTCATAGGCCCCAACAAAAAAATCTTATCATGACATTAAAGACATCAAGGAGCCTCTCTAATATTAGCAGTTGAAAAAGCTCATCTGAAAAGACTAGACAGTCCATAGGTTCTCATTACATAGCACGCAACAATAACAAAAACAAGGACAAAGCTTTAGAAAGGTTGTTCGGAAGTTTAAGGGAAGAAGTAATGAGTAGAGGGAGGTCAGTGGATGTTTGTGTTGATGAGATCTTATCTCTGTCAGGCACTGTCCACCACTTTGAAGAGGACAGGGTATCTGACCAGCCTGCTTCCCAAGTGGGCTAGGCTGCTTAGCCTCCCATGTGCCTCCTTACAAATTTTTGATCTTTTCATTATTAATTATGGTTACATATACTTGTGTATATGTATAGTCACATATACATATATCACCTACTGAGTCCAATATCTTTGTTCATATGTACATTTGTCCAGGCCTGACCACTTGAAGTTGGGCAATCTCTGTGCGAAGAAGAGACTGATTGTCTCTTTCTGAGCATGCCTTGACCACCTGTAGCTTTTCATCTAGAGATGGGACCTTGTGGAATTTTCTTTGTCCACATTGGCATGTCAACTTGCGTTATTATGCTGAACTTGTTCGGACAACATATTGTTGAGAGTTCATGGATATAGCTTCCCCAAGTATGTAGATGATACCATATCACCAGATGTCCTGGTATTCTGATCTTGCAAACTTTCTGACCCCTCTTCCTTAACTCTCTCTGAGCTGTAGCTGTTGGGGTTGCCTTGGAGATGTACCAATTAGGTCTGGTCATTCCAGAACCATTTATTATTATTTTGATTAGTTGTAGATCTCTGTAATCGTGTCCATCTTTTGCAAAAAGAAGCTTCTTTGATGAGGGGTGAGAGCTGTACTTATCTGTGACTCTAACTATTCAAATCCTGTTGCTGAAGATACTACACATTTTGGATATAGGACTTCAGGAATCAATCTGGATTTATCCTGGACACCTCCTCCTTGAGGGCTGGCTCTCATGGTATTAGAAGATGATGTCCCAGCTGACAAGGGAAATAAGCCATCAGTAGTCCTACCAAGCTGTAAAACATGTGAAGCACAGCAATGACTAGACTGGCAAATATCCGTGATGGCACAATAATGGCGCTTTTATCTAGGAGGCAACCAATAGCTATCTAATTAGACTTAAAGCCCACTCAATAGGAGACAATTCATGTTTGGTGCTGCAAACCTCACCATCTACCACGGCAGCAGACATCATAGGCCCAAGAGGAGAACTTTCAACTGTTATTTTTCTAAACCAATACAGTTTGTCTTTTGGGTTTTCTCTTTGGTTCTGAGGGTAGAACTCATCTCCTCACACTCACAAGGCAAGCACTTTACTGACTGAACTATTGACCTATCTCTAAAGATGCATTTTATGGTTTGTTAATTAAAGCATAATAAAGCTGTGCTGATGGGGCTGGAGAGATAGCCTGGCTGTTAAGTGCTCTTGCTGCTCTTCCAGAATGCACAATGGGCAGCTCACAACCATTTCTACTTCCATCTCCAAGGAATCCAAATGGCTTCTTCTGGCTTCCACGAACAGCCATGGCATATATTCATACACACACACACACACACACACACACACACACACACACACACACAAATGTGTAGACATGTAAATAATAGTAAATTTAAAGGAACTGTAGAGATTGCTCAGTGGTAAAAAGCATGTCTTCTAGAGGACCAGAGTTCAGCTCCTGGTACCCATGTCACATGGCTCCAAACATTCATTAAGTCGAACTTCGTCGTTATCCATTGCCTCAGCTTCTGTGGTCACCCACACACATGTACATATGCCATCCTACTAAAACTAAAATGAATAAAAATCAATTTTAGCAATGAATAAACTTTAAAATGAAAGCTACGCACTAAAAAAACCAAAACAGCAAAACCATCATAAAGGGGTTTGACTGGGGTCAGCCACCATCCTGACTTACCCAGAACAGTGGTCTCTTTCTTTAGAATCCAGGACTCCCTGTGCTAATAGTAGGAAGAGCCAGAGAAAACAGGGATGTGTTGGAAGATGTGCAGAGGAAGAAAGTTTGATTTAAAGAACCGGAAGGGGATGAAGTGGAGAGAAAACAGAACACACCCAGGCTTGAGGGAGGGTAAATAGTGTAATAGCTGAGGGCCATGTGAGTTAGGCTTGAGCCAGATTGGGGAGTGGAATAGGTTAGTGCTGTGTGCTTTTGTGGGCAAGGATGTTTGTGCATCTGTCTCCTCAAATACAGCTAAGGATCAGTGAGGACACAGACTGCACGTTATTGCTTCAGTGAAAGGGACAGTGCTTAGAGCTGAGAGCCACTGAGTCATTGTCCGGAGGCTAGGTATGAAGTCCATATCTTGGCCTCTGGTTGGTGGTTCCATGATGATATGCAAACAGTTGTTTTACTATTTCCAGATTCCTGCTTTCTCTTTCATATTTTTCCTCTTTTGTCTGTTACCTGTCAGCTGGAAAGACTAGACTCCACTTCACGGAGCTGAAAGAAACCCAGACAGGTGCTGTTTAGGCATGAGGACACCAAAGGGACAGCTGTGCTCTTAAAGCAGGGAAGTGACAACCACAGCTAAGAGACTCTGGCTTTTAATTAGGTAACTTACGCCTGAAACTGGCAAGCTCTAGCTCCCTTGCTCCTCCATCTCCCCTCCATTAGCACGTGGCTGGCTGCCTGCCTTTTTCTGCCTGTCAAGGATGGTGGCACCTTGTGTTGTCAGGAGGCCAAAAGCGGCTCCCTTGTAACAAGTGGAGCAGATCCATATGTCACTGCAAACCCAAGAGAGAAAGGCAGAGGAAACCGAGAGATGGAGGGGCTAACCAGGAAGGGGACACACAGAGGAAGGAGGGAGACAGAAGGGGAGAGAGTAGTTGAAATTTGAAGAAGTGCCACCTTGGCTGAAAGAGACCAATGGGAAAAGGTCCGGAGTGAAAAAGGCTACAAAAACAGCCAGGAAGGATGCTCCTTACCAAGAGAATAACTCTATTTCTTTTTTTTTTCCAGTCAGAAGAGAGACTCCAATCTTTGCCCCTGCTGAGATTCAAATGCAGCCAGTGCACTCACTAAAATGGTGCTCATGGATTCAGCAGGCTCTCTTGGAAATTGCTGATGAGCCCTTCACTGAGGACAGCGCAGGGAATTCACCCTCTTCTCCCCTTAAAACAGTATGTTCAATGCTGCTTTCTTCTTCTCAGTCCAATTATCCTATTTGCACTCAAAAAGGAGAGCTGTATTTGAAGGCATCTTAGAAAATATTTATTTAGAATGCTATTTACCACATTGTGCCAAGGTGACAAGGGAAAGTAATAAGTAGGGGTCACTTTCTTTAGAAAGAAGAGAGGAAGAAAAATTTTAACGGTGGCTTCAAAGGCAGCATTTCTATTTCAAAACACAAGGAAATAACCTTATAATGAGGAGTCATAGGGAGAACTGAAGACGTGGCTGTTTCTACACATCCGTCTTTAAACCCCATTGTTCTAGTTGAAAGAGAGAGTGCTAGAGATGGAAGGAGTCGGTAAATTAGAGGGAGAGAGAAGTATAAATAAGTTATGTTCCCTTAAAGGCACATGGGCGAGATGAAATTCATATTTTAAAAAGGGCTCTTGCTCCTGTTATTAAAACTTAAAGAACTTTGCAAAGCAGCTAAATGACTCCCTAGAGTTTATTGTTATCTCTCTCTCCCCATTTCCATTTGTAGCTAGAGACCAGGCGAGGGGAGAGGTTAGTTTTCCTCTGATTTTCTGTTATTTGACTCACCGAGGTTCTTTTATTTGTTGTCTCCTCTTGTATGTTTGTCTCTGCCCCTGCACCGCACCTTCTTTTCGGGGAGAAATCACATTTTCCTATTATTCCTTTTATTACACAATCTAAATAAAATGTACAAAGACCTCTTTGTGGAAGGGCCCACAGCAGCTGGCTGCTTTTCTGTCTTGTTTATTGAGGGAAGGCTATGCATCAGGCCTCACTGGTCAGGTTAACGCTATCTCATGGAAGGAATTTTAACCAGGGGAGGGTAATAGGCTCTTTTGTCACCCACTCAGCTCTTTGATTTCTTGTCAGGAATTTTTACGGAAAATGAATCATCTATCAGCCTTGCCCAGTGTTCTGCCCTCTCTTTACCTATTCTGAGAGGAGACTCTCTTCTGTAGAGGTGTGATTTTTCAGTTTTGTCCTCAAAATAGAAGCATCAGTAGCTCGTAGGACTTGTGAGAAACATGGAGTTCAATCCTTGTCTGGACCTACTGAAACCAAACTCTAGTGGCTGGACAAGTGACGTGTAATTCTTCTGCATTCTTCTGTCTGATGCCATTGCTGGGCAGAGTAAATGGCGTTACCAGCCAAAGATCTTTGTAATAAGTTTCTTCCCCACAAATCGAACAGGCTTGATTGAAATAAGAGAATGGCTTTACTTGAGTTTCCCCACTTTTAGAAAATGTATTCAAAGTCACACTTAAAAAGCTGGGGTCTTGCTGTAACTATATGCCATGGCTGGCAGATACATATGGGAGGCCTGTACTTTTCTGAAAGGAAGGGAGAGGGAGTGGATTGGGGCATGGGGTTAAAGGATGGGGTTGGGAGGAGAGGAGGGAGGGGAAACTGTGATTGGACTGGAAAAAATAATTAATATAATTAATTGATTAATAATATATGCATATATAAAACTGGGGAAATCAAATCATTTCGTATATTTCTTAGAAACATCTTGAATTATTTAACAATTATTAAATAAATATAGTACTCCCCAGAAAGGTTGAGTCTAGGACAGATATACTGACTTCTTGATTTATAAAAGCCCAAGACTTTTGTTTGCTGAATATTAATCAGCTCTATCGTCCCTCTTTTCCAAAGGTTTTCAAGAGCTCTTAACACTTTTCTCCTTAATTAATGTGTGGAATCTCTGTCGTTTCTGCTTCAGTCTTTCACGGGATCCTGTTGTGTACCATGGTGCAACTATTGAGATTTAACTGAGATGAAACCCTCTAGTTAACTTGCATAAAATAGTAAAGCTGTTTTTCCAGGTCATCAACAAGAGTAGAAACTAGAGTTTTTGCAAACGAACTTGTAATTGTAAGGGTTCTCTAGAGGAGCAGAATTCATAGAATCTGTACACATATAGAAAGGGAATTTATTAGAATGGCTTGCAGGCTGTGGTCCAGCTAGTCCAACAATGACTGTCTACCAATGGAAGGTCCAAGAATCCAGTAGTTGTTCAGTCCACAAGGCTGGATGTCTCAGCTGGTCTTGAGTACATCCTGGAATACTGAAGAAGTAGGCTCTACTGCCAGTGAAGGAATGGACTTGCCAGGGAGAATTAGAACAAGCAGGCAAAGAGCAAGGGCTTCCTTCTTCTATGTCCCTTATATAGGCTGCCACCAGAAAGTGTGGCCCAGATTAGATTAAAAGTGGGTTTTCAGTGTTTTTGATCTTAGCCATTCTGACTGGCATAAGGTGGTATCTCAGAGTTGTTTTGATTTTCATTTCCCTAATGATTAGGGATGTTGAGCAATTCCTTAAATGTCTTTCAGCCATTTGTGTTTCCTCTGCTGAGAATTCTCTGTTTAGTTCTATAGCCCATTTCTTAATTGGACTGTTGGGCATTTTGATGTCTAATTTCTTGAGTTCCTTATATATTCTGGATATCAGTCCTCTGTCAGATGTGGGATTGGTGAAGATCTTTTCCCATTCTGTGGGCTGTCGCTTTGCCTTGTTGACCGTATCCTTTGCTCTACAAAAGCTTTTCAGTTTCAAGAGGTCCCATTGATTGATTGTTTGTCTCAGTGTCTGAGCTACT